>LOJH01002749.1:0-12058 GCA_001685095.1 Ellobius talpinus
AGCTAGCCGTGCGGGAGCTGGGCCGGATGAAAAGCAGGCCTGCCCCCAATCACTACAGAGAGCCATTTATCAAGACACTCTACCGTCCTCCTCCAACTTCCCATGGGCATGTGCGCCTGTGCACACATGAACATACACCACACACGCACACATACAAACAACAGTGTAAATGACACAAATCTGCTGTAACCTACAAGAGATCTGAGGATGCGGTCATGGAAGGGAAATTGTTGAAGAACAGGTCGATATCAAGATCCTGATGTGTATTCTTACACACAAGGTACTGCTTGCCTGTAGTCAGGCCTATCTTTGTGCTGTAAAATTCAGGTGACATGTCATAGGTGTGTCGTGGGCCACCAGGATGAGCCGCGAGGCCCCGGGAGACTTGGCAGTGTGTCGTGTAAACCAGCTACTGCTTTCCACTTGGCTTTTGTCTCTTTCTCCTTTCTAAGCTTTTAGTCATTCACTAAGCGCTGGTGACTTTTCGACCAAACATGCAGTTTGGGACTGCATGCTGATATTTACCTCATCTATTGCTGGTGAAGTGAGTTCCTCGTCAGGGAAATGGAATTTTCATAATAACTGCAGTTTAAACACAGAGAAAATCTAAGCTCCTTATACTGTTCATAATCTTAAGCACTAAACGTGATTTTCTTTCTTTTTTTTTAAATGAGTGGGGAGTATTTGATCCCTTTAGTAGATTAGCTTTGTATTTTCAGTGGCATGAAGAAACCAATTCTTATAAGCCAATCGCAGTTCCGTTAAGACAGAGCAATGTCCTCAGGGTCTTTGGAGGTGAATGAACTCTTTGCTTTGATGATGAAGGGAACCAGGATGCTTTACTTAGATATTCAGTTAATATTGTGGCACTGTTGTGGAGGGTTTGGGGTTTCTCACGGCCAGCAACATTGTCCATCTAAAACCACCCTTTAGTTTACTAATTCTAATTATTTACGGTCTGCAAATTCACCCTTCTAGTCAACGAGTCCTTGTCAGATAGACCATGAGTGGGGTCCTTGAGGTTTTGGATCGTATCAATGGGTCATAGCAACTCAGCCCTTCACTTTGCAAAGGAAACAGAGGTTCTGTGGTCCAATGAATGCGTGCTGAGTCTGCGTGCTGTCCCGCATTGCAAGTCTTAGGGAAGACACACGAGTAGAGAAATGCATAAGTAGAAAATGATGACAGTTACATAGGGAAAGGAAGAAACAGAGGAGGGCTTTTCAGTTGGGGACGGGAGGCAAGGATACCATCCGGGAGGAAGTCTTGTCTCTCTGGAAGATTTTGCTTGTTGGATGTCAGGTGGGAAGTGAGTTTTAGGCTGGGTGTGAGAGGATCAGACTGAGCGTGTGAGTTAGAGTGGGTGTAGAAAGAGGGAGAGAGAACTAGGTGCTCACTGGAAGCTCCTGTGAGTACCTAAGGGTTCCTGTGAGCTTCCGGTCTTTGTATTGTTTGGATTTCTTTGGATGTCCGTGCTGGGAGTTGACAGACTTTGTCTGTAAAGGTCCAAATGATAACAGTAGGTCACTGAGGTCTCTGGGCATGTTGTAGCTTTTCAGCTTTTCCACAGTAGCGTGGAAGCAGCCATGAGTGCTAGCGACATTGGTGTCTGGATTCTAGGAAGCCTGTTCACAAGAACAACCGGAGTGTTGGATTTCCTTTGCCGGCTCCTGGCTTGAAGGATACTTTCCTTATTATGTCTCTGGTCTTCATTAGGTAGTTGAGCAAGAAAGGAAATGGGGTGTATGATTCAGTCCCTGGCCTTGAGCTGCTTATAACCCTTATGGGAAGATAAGTATATACACTTAGGAGGCTGCCGGCCAGCATTGCAAGACACTATGTAATTAGGCACTAATACAAAGGACAGAAACAGGAAATGTGATGGGCCACTTGCTCATCTGCTTGGCATCTGGGTGCCTAGAAAGAGCTCTGAATGCTACCTAAAGATGGCGAGACTCAACACTATCACAACACACAGGTTAGGGCTGACTGAATGCTAGGCCAACCTGCTAATCTTATAAGTGAGCAAACCAAGATCCTGTTGACTTGGAGACAGGTTAGGTAAGAATATGCCTTCTGTTCTCTGTTTTCACAACCTTTATGTCGTTCTTCTTTTGACTCTAGCCTAATCCACCCATGGGTGTATATATGTATATATATAGATATTTAGGTATGTATATGTTTTATATGGTTTAGGGATGAGAGAATGGAGTGAGGGCTTCAGCTTATTGATTGCATTTTGGACCTCAAAAGATTGAGAGCTGTGGGTTTGTGTTGGCTACTTGGAATGAGGAGGAAAGAAAAGGTGAGCTGGGTGGGGCATGGGAAGAAGAGGAAACAGGAAGTATGCAAGATAAAAAAATATACACTGACCCATACACAAAAAGCAGTCAACATAGCATTGGTGGGAAGAGCCTCTAAAATAAGGCTTACCCGGTACTCTATTGGTTGTAGGTCTAGCCTTTGACAGGTGAGCCAACTCTCTAGCCTATACTCATTCTGTGGAAGAGAGCTTAACTGTTAGAACTGCAGTTTGCATGTTCATACAGATAGATTTCAGTGATGTAGTAGCAGAAATTAGTCAGAAAGAAATCCCAGACTTTTGGGGTGGTTGGCTTCCCTTTGCGTGTATAAAACCAAACTCAAACAAGAGAACAGAGAAGCTGACTCAAGGGTATGTGTATTATGAGCAAATGCTCAGTGAAGGGCTTGGGAAGGTGGCCACCTATGTCTACAGTGACTCTCATGGGGATGAGTCGATTTGCTCAGAGAATCTGTAGTTAAAATTGGTAGGCTTGTTACAGGGATGTTTATTCCGGGTGGTAAAAAGTTAATAGAGAACAGTATTGAGGTAATTAAAAATGCCAGGTTGAGTAGGGATGGAGGGGGTGACTCCAATAGTGGGACTGTGTCATGTCCAAAATGTGACTCAGGAGCAAGGAATTTTAGAGCCAGAGGGGTCCTGGTTTAGTGTTAGGGGTCAAGACTTAGTTGGGTGTCAGAAACACTCAGAGAGCTGAAAGGCAAGACAAGCCACAGCCAAATAAAGTAAGTTCCTTACCCTGCTGGAGCCTCACAACGATCTCAGAGATAAGAGGGGACAGTGGGAGGTGTTTTCAAAACTCATCCCAGGCAGTATTAGTTTTTTCTTTTTCCATTTTCATGTGTGAGCATGTGAATATGTGTGGATACACATCTGTCTGTGAGTGTGCACATGGAGACCTGGGGTTGATGTTAGGAAACATCCTCGATTGCTCTTCCACCCTATTCAGTGAGGCAGGGGCTCCCAATCAAACCCAGAGCTCGCTGATATGGGTAGTCTCTAGCCGGGATCCCCTGACTTCCTATGCTGGATGGAGTTACAGGTTGACCACTGTACCTGCTTGTTCTTTGCATGGGGTCTAGTAATCTGAACTGTGTTTTCATGCTTGTGTGGCAAATGCTTTAACTACTGAGCCATCTCCCTTTCTTCCCAGACAATTTTAGTGTCGTATTTGAAGCCTGAAACCTCCCTGATCTGTCTTATCCGTGTCTGTGCAAAGGGGGGAATCAAAGGTCGTGGTTGGAAGGACCCAGCCTCTATCTAGCACCTATCAAGGACTTTTGAGTCCATGTTCCAGTGGTTTTTTTCTAGTATTAGCTTTCACTATCATCTTTTTGTATTGTGCAGGGGGCTATCTTTACATATTGTCTTTCACTTGATCCATCTTATCTTTGCCTAGAGCTCCAGGTTAAAGGGAAAAGCTAGTGTGTGTGTGTGTGTGTGTGTGTGTGTATTATGCACTCTATCTATCCTCTGTCTATCATCTATCTATCTATCTATCATCTATCTGTCTGTCTATCTATCTATCTATCTATCTCTCTATCATCTATCTATCTATTTTTATTTTGAGACATGTTCTCAGGTAGCCCGAACTAGTTTTAAACTTGCCATGTAGCCGAAGATAGCCTTGAACTCATGATCCTCCTACCTCAGCCTCTCAAGTACTGGGTTTACAAGCATGTGCCATCACAAGGGCATATTGTTTTTCTCTATGTAGCCCAGACTGATCTGGATCCTGCGATTCTCTCCCTCAAGCCTCCCTAATGCCGGAATTACAGGCAAGTGATTCCACACCTGACGGGAAAGTTCTGGTTGAAATGGGGACTTCTTGGTTGACTGAAAGCTCTTAGGAGAGTAACTTTTCTTTGGTGTCCTTTCTCTTCCTCCATTTGAGCCTCTGGGAGGAAATCCCCAGGTTTTTTTTGGCATAGTGGGATTAGCTGTTGCCTGGATTCAGAAGAGACTTTAGGGGCCCCTGTAGTCCTTGCTTTAGAAATAAGTTTACTTTAAAGGCCCCTCACTCAGAAGCCTGAGTAGGCTTTGCAAAGCAGAGAGGCTTGTTTGAGACAGAAATGAGGGGTTTGGAGCCTACCTCCTGTTGCTGTTTGGCCAAGAGCAGCCCTGTGATCTCTGTCCAGCTCAGTCCTTGCTTCAGTCCCATTGGTTTCTTCCTTCTTCCACTTCACCAAACACAGTTAATCCACACTCTTCTTTATTCTGTTTGTGGGAGATACAATTGTAGGAGGCAATTTATAAGTCAATATTATAGTCTCTTAAGAATTGATATGTCAGACAGGCATTGTTGTGACTACCTAGAGTCTGAGGCATAAGGATTTCAAGTTTCATATCAGCCTGGGCTGCATACTGACAGCTTGTATCAACAAAACAAACAGGAAAAAAATAGCAAAAATAACTAGCCCCGCTCAGTGGCTCATACCTGGAATGCCAGCATCTGGGAAATCTGAGTCAGGATTGCCACAAGTTTGAGGCCAGCCTGGGTTATAAAGTAAGATCCTATCTCAAAATAAAGCATCTTCGAAATGAGCTAATAACTAACAATGCCCCTTTACCCCCCAAGAAATTAAGAAATCCAAATAGAGCAAGTGTGGTATAGAGTGAAGGGGCTGTGAGGTTAGGGGTGGGTATTGTGCACTGAAGGAACCTCTGACAAGTTAGACATCAGGGGACTGTGCAGTACCTGCCATTCCCCTTCTTAGACTCAGAGCTGGTGGGCAGTCAGCGATAAGCACACTCCAGGTGGCTCTGTAGATTAGAGCCCCGGGAGGGGGAGGCTGGTGTTGAGGCTCCATTTCCTAGAGCTTCGTGCATCTCCCCAGGGTGCACACTTCTGAGTCTAAGATGTGGGCGTGGAGGCACTACACTAATCCTGTGCTTGGGCTCCACTGGGCAGATGGTTTCCTCCTCACAGTGCATCTGCTGGGCTCAGAAGAGGGTGTTTGGGCTCCTTGCGCAAGTGGAAAGAGCAAGAAAAGGGAGCACCAAGCCAAAAGCTGAAAGGGAAGGCACAGAACTTCTCTTTTCTTTCTCAGCCTCCAAGATGAAATTAAGTTTCTCAACGAGGAAATCAACCACTACCCACTCCTGCCCATCCCCACTGCCCTTTCAGGCTTAGACTAAAGAAAAACTAAGCATATAGTAGGCCAGAAATCAGCCATTGTCATGTAAAGTGGAGCACTCTGGAGCCTGGAAGAGACTCAAGAAGTGCCCTGGCCTCACTTGAACATGGGTTGGGAAGGAATAGACTCAGGTTAAACTTCAAGATACTAAGACAGAAACTCTTGATGATGCGGCAGAAGTTCTTGCTTTGTTCTTTTGGCTATCAGTGTAGATGTAAATCTAGAAGGAATTTGTACTGGAGTTGGTAGCTCAAGGCAGCCGTTATTTTCTTATAAACGTCTGCATCTTACTGAGGATGACAAGAACTGTTGGGCCTCTGCATTTGCAGGGCCACAGGGAAGCTGCCACCCTAGTCCTCAGTTCTTGCTCCTTACTACCATCTTCTCTCAGCATCTTAGGATTTGTGCTTCTGAAGCCTCTCTCTCTCTCTTTCTCTCTCTCTCTCTTTAAAGACAGAGTCTCACTATGTTGCTCTGGTTGTCCTGGAACTCACTCAGTAGACCAGTCTGGCCTCAAACTCTGAGATCCTCTTGCTTCTGCCTCCCAAGTGCTGGGATTAAAGGCATATATCACCAACCACCATGCCCACCTAGCCCCCTAAGTTTTTACTCTGGAAGCTGGTGTAACTTTGGATGTTGGGTGAAGCTTTTATTTTATGCATGATATGGCCAGTGGCTTGTTCTTGCTGGACCTGGCTCACTGCATAGATCCCTCAGTGGGTGCCTGAGGAGTATGTATCTACCTATCAGTTGTGGCCTTCAGAGACTGGACAAACCAGGTTTGCCTCTAGAAGCATCGACTCTGTTGTTTAAGATACATACTAGGAATGCCAAAAGTATGCCTGTGTGTAAAAACAAGACAAAAATGTTTAGCATCAAGCATGCAGGTGCTATAGAACTAAAGACTGCAGCACGGGCCTCCCTGTTTCTGGTGTCAAGCTGATGTGGTACCAGCCAGACCCTGAACAGTACCAAAGACAGTGTTGTTATGATCGCTGGTGCTTTGTTCCTTTGCTCCGATCTGAAACCTCTCTTATTTCTTTCAGCTTGGATTCCTCAGCACCACCACAGCTCAGCCGGAACAAAAGACTCCGAGTCTCACGGGAACATACCGCCATGTTGACCGTACCACTGGCCAGGTGCTAACCTGTGACAAGTGTCCGGCAGGAACATATGTCTCTGAGCACTGTACCAACATGAGCCTGCGAGTTTGCAGCAGTTGCCCTGCGGGGACCTTTACAAGACATGAGAATGGCATAGAGAGATGCCATGACTGTAGTCAGCCATGCCCGTGGCCGATGATCGAGAGGTTACCTTGTGCTGCCTTGACTGACCGAGAATGCATTTGCCCACCTGGAATGTATCAGTCTAATGGCACCTGCGCTCCCCATACAGTGTGCCCTGTGGGCTGGGGTGTGCGGAAGAAAGGGACAGAGAATGAGGATGTGCGGTGTAAGCAGTGTGCTCGGGGTACCTTCTCTGATGTGCCTTCCAGTGTGATGAAATGCAAAGCCCACACAGACTGTCTGGGTCAGAACCTGGTGGTGGTCAAGCCGGGGACCAAGGAGACAGACAACATCTGTGGTACACACCTGTCCTCCAGCACACCCCCACCTACCCCTGGCACAGCTATCTTTTCTCACCCTGAGCACATGGAATCCCATGAAGTCCCTTCCTCCACCTATGAGCCCCAAGGTAACTTAACCTCATGAATTACTTGCTGGAGGAAGGCTTTGAGCCCCGTAGAGTGAGCTGATAACCAGGGTGTTTTCTCCTCTTTGCTAAATCTAAAATCATCCCTTGGAGAAGGGAGCCTTCATTTTTGTGGCTAATTAAATTTGGCTTCTTTGGACTTAATAGAAACATTTAACTCAGAAGGTTTCTATTAGGAGACAACAGATATCTAAAAACTAGGTTACATCAAATCAGCAAATAAGAACGGAGAGAAATAAGGACAGTGTTTGACTTTATGTAAAACACTTAACCCCTTCAGCTCTCGGCTTCAAACTTGCCAAGTGAGTGAGTGAGTGATTTTAAATGTTTAAGGTTTCTTTCAGATTAAAAAGTTAAGCAACATGGAGTTAATCCTAGGCAGACAACACCAGAAGGAGAAACAGTAAGGGGGAGCTTGTCCTAATGTCTGGAAAGAAGGAGGACTGTTGTCCACGGTAGGACAAAACCATAGGAAAGGAAGTTAGAAACTTCAGAAAACAAGCAAGATTAAATCCACGTATAGATAACCAGCTCTCACACCTGGAAAAGAACAACTTAGTGTTTTTTTCCAGAAGTCTTGACTTCTCGTCCTTTGTCTGGTATCCCTGGTTGCCTAGCATCCCAGTCGGCACTCAGGCAGAAGTTCACATTTTGCCGTATCCTGTTTCATGGCCTTTAGTTTCCGTGCCGTGAGTGCCGATGTAAATCGTGCCCGCAACACACCATCAAGGGGGACGGTGCCTACTCTCCATTGCTAAATACAGGGAATGCTTTCTCCCGCCCACCATTCTGCCCTGAAGAAATGGGTGTGACGAGCTTCAGGGGCTGACACAGGCCAGGTTTGGTCCCCAGAGAGTCTCAGCTCCCATTCCTCACACTCTTTCATGAAAGCTTATGTGGAAACTTCTTAGAAAGAAGTCCTCAGAGCCAAGCCCAGCCCTGTGTAACCTCTGGGTTCCAGCTGCTGGACTGCCCAGCCTTCCTTTATGTATCGACCTGTTGGGCAGGGTTGGATCTGAGCCTGAGCTCTTTGCTTTGTCTTAGTGGCAGGCTCTATTTCACCTCTGAGTCACGATGTGAAACGAAAGGTGACGGAGGAGGAGGATGCACAAGGGAATTTAGCTGGAGCAAGTTCTCTGCACAGTTGAATCAATGGAGGGTCGACCGGTGGCAGGTGCCCACTTGTCCACAGAGTACGTGAAGTCTAGGAGAAGCTATCTGGAGCTCACCCATTGGCTCCCCGAGGATGTCCATATTCTGAGTGCCAGAAACTGAGTTTCACTATTCAGATTTTTATCTTTTATATAAAGATACCATTAGGATCTTTATGAAAATGTGCAAGATAATATTTGATCTTAAGATCCAGCAGTCACCTCTTTGACTGTCTGACATGACCAGGGACAGGAGAGAATGTGTAGATGCCCAAATATGGAAAAGCTGTTCCCCCTTCCTTACTCTTTCTTCTAGGCATGAACTCAACAGAACCCAACTCTACTGCCTCTGTTAGACCAAAGGTACCGAGTGGCATCCAGGAAGGGACAGTCCCCGACAACACAAGTTCAACCAGTGGGAAGGAAGACACGAACAAGACCCTCCCAAGCCCACCCCAAGTTACTCACCAACAAGGCCCCCACCACAGACACATCCTGAAGCTGCTACCGACATCCATGGAGGCCACTGGGGAGAAGTCCAGCACGGCCATCAAGGCCCCTAAGCGGGGCCATCCCCGGCAGAACCTGCACAAACATTTCGACATCAATGAGCATTTGCCGTGGATGATTGTGCTCTTCCTTCTGCTGGTGCTCGTGCTGATCGTGGTGTGCAGTATCCGCAAGAGTTCCAGGACTCTCAAAAAGGGGCCCCGGCAGGATCCTAGTGCCATCGTGGAAAAGGCGGGGCTGAAGAAATCCTTGACTCCGACCCAGAACCGCGAGAAGTGGATTTACTACTGCAATGGCCACGGTGAGCCTCTCCTGTTCCCTTGGTGTCTGTAGAGCTCTTAGCCTCCCTCCTGTTTTCTAGGGGAATGGGAAAGCCATAGTTTGTGGGATCCCTTTCCTTCACCAAGTGCTTCTTGATCTAGTATCTTCCAGCAAATGATTCTGACCATCGATTCGGAAATAATGCATTCAGAGGGAACCACCTCTTTCCACCGCCTCCCCCCCAGGCATGATTGAAACTGGAGAAAGTTGCGGAATCAGAGACCTGCGAGTCACTTTCAGGGACTTCTTGGTTAACTGTCTCATTTCGCAAATGTAGGAATGCAATTCAGAGAGGTTTCGCTCGAACAAGAATCTAGTTGTTTGCTGAGGACTGGTTGGCACGAGACTGCATGTCTCTTACTGCTGGAGCCCTTCCTCTTTTTGGTTTTGAAAAGTTAAAAAAACAACATGTTATTTGTGTATGGTTATGCACATGTTATGGCACACATGAGGAGGTCAGAGGACAGCTTTTGGGAGTCAGTTCTCTCCTTCTACTGTGGGCTCCAAGGGTCAAATTCAGGCTTGTGTAGTAAAAGCTTTTAACACACAAAGCCGTATTGCCGGCCCACACTTCCCTTTTCTGTGCCACAGACTAAGGAAAATAATAAAAGAAGTCCAAAACTAAATTGTTGTAAGCTAGCTGGGCTGTAAGATTTAGATGTGAACTTTGCTTTTCACCCGATATCTTTCTTTATATGTACACATTTCTTTACACACACACACACACCCCTCCTACCTAAATGTTTAGACTCTCACTCAATCCAGGGTGCAGGAAGATTTTTTTTAGATGATAGACGCCCACAACATAAGAGGTTCCTCTTGGTCTGAGGCCATGTCCTACATCTCTCCCTTCGTAGTCTGTGGGTGTGGATAGACGCCGGAATATTTTGCTCTTTTCTCTTTTAAGGGCAAAAATAGCTTACAGTACTTACTTGTCTCTGAGCTTGGTTTGACTTGAAGGCTGCAATTTTGTTCTCCTGCTATGGTTGCAGCTTCCTTTCCTGAGTGAAGGCCGGCTCTGGAAATCTCACTTAGATGTTTCCTTTCCAGTTACAGATAAAGGTGTGTGTTTACCTTCCTACAGCATGCATACAGTCTTTTCTATCGAATGCTGAAAATGCTTGCAGCGTTTGGTCTAGTAATTCTATTTCTGGGACCCTGTCACAGAAGGATAAACAGATTATTTTTTTTATAAGTAATCTCAGTGAACCTAGACATTGTCTTGTGGGGAGAGGAAAGCAGCTTTAGACAGGACCTTGCTCTGTAGCCAGGCAGGCCTTGAACTCGCGATTGTCCCATGTCAGCCACCTTAGTGTTGGGATTAGAAGTATGAGATGCCATGCCTGGCTTACCTTATAACCATTTAATGTAGCCTCGTGAGTCATAAACATTGCCAACAAATGAAGTACCAATTTGAGGAAAATAAGTGAGTAAATGGTCAAGTGTCCATGTATAATAGAACGTTTTCACATAGTCAAGAGACATTTATATTAGGTAAAAGAAACATTTGGAAAGGAATGACATAGTTTCTAAAAGTCCCAACTCTCCTAAGCCTTCAGAGGCTAAGAGGGAAGAAGGCACCAGAGTGGAGAATGCTTTTTCCAGTGTGGTAGGATTTTTGGACTCCTTGCCCTCCATTTATTAGTATTCCATACTTTTCCTAAGTTTTGATTAATAAAACACTATAGGAAGTTGTGGGGGTCAGGGGGCATTAAAACCCAGCTTAGTCCACTTCCCTCAGTGGCTGGGGTAAATGGTCAGTGGGATGCTATGGCGGCACTCTGCCTGGTGCAGACTCAGAGCTGTCCTGAATTTGTCACCCGTGAGTGTGCAGGGCTATGTGCTGACCCAGGAGCCCTTTGGTACTTGGGCTGCGGGTTGAATGCACCTGGTTGAGAGCCTGTGTCGATCCCACTGCGGCAGTCTGGAAACCCAGTGACTGGAAAAGCTTCACCCCTCCCACCCTTTAGTGAAAACCTTGAGTAGCTTCCTTTGTGCACATAATTCTAACTTGGGGGAAGTTACAAGGATAAAGCATGTATATTTCTGTGCCCAGGCTGCTCTTCCTTTTGGTGTGTTTTGTGACAGTGCCTTGCATAGTCCGGGTTGCCCTCAAACTCGCCGTATAGCCAGAGCTGCCCTTGAACTCCTTATTCTCCTGCCTCAGACTTCCTAATGCTAGGATTACACACGTGCCTCCACATCCAGCTTAACATTTTACTCTTTGTCAACTGCCCTTTGCTTCTAAAGCCATACACTGATTTCATAGCCTGTATTATAGAATAGCTTGTTATATTTAATGGCATGTGTATTGCATGTCACATGTATCTACACATGTATTCAATAGCCAAGATAAATTTCCCACATTGTTCCATGGCTCTTTACCCCTCAGTAAATTAGTGTATTTCCTAACAATAAGGATATTCTCTCAGTAAAATATTTTGTAGTTTCCAACCTCATTAAGTTGAACATGGGAACAGTGCTTTGTTGTGTACATGTCCCTGTCTGTTTTGTTGTTCACCCAGTGTCCTAGTTAGCTTTCTGTTGCTATGATAAACACCGTGGCCAAAAGAAACTTGTGGGGGTGAGGTTTCGTTGGGCTCACACTCCCAGGTCACAGTTTATCATGGGGTGGGGGGAGTCAGGGCAGGAAATCAAATAGGAACTGGAGGTAAGAACTGAATCAGAGGCCATAGAGGGTCCCTACCTCCTGGCTTGCTCTCCATGGCTCCCTTGGCTTGACTTTTTGACAACCTTCCAAGTGGCGGCACCATGCACAGTGGCTCTCCCACCTTGATCAAGAAAGTGTCTCAGAGACACTCTCTCAAAGTGGTTTGAGAGAAAATGGCCCCCAAAGGCACTATTGGGAGGTAAGGCTTTGTTACAGTAGTGGTGGCCTTGTT
>LOJH01002749.1:13014-30280 GCA_001685095.1 Ellobius talpinus
TGCATGCTGTGGTGAACCCCACGGTGAACCTAGGAAGGTTAGAGGAGAGTCTGCAGGAGCTGGTTCTGTCCTACCGCGGTGTGGAGCCCAGGAATGGCGCTCAGGTCTTCCGGCCCAATGCCAAGGCCCTCTACCCTCTGAGCCATCTCACCCACCTGACCTTCAACATTCTTGCAGCTCTTTTTACCCTATGAAATACCATGTGTCCTCACAGCCATGTCCTCCTTCATTAAAGAACGGAAGTGGCAAATCAAACCCAACCCAGTCACCCTCCTGTGCCGCTTCGGCTCCATGCCTTCCAGTGTCAGTAGTGTAAGTAGCCCTTCCTGTAGTTTAGCTTTTCCCAGGTTCTGCATTGGGATGTGAGGCCTTTCGGTAAGGAGGGCCTTCTCTTTCCAAATTGCTGGTTTCAATGGTGCAAGCAGGTAAAATCCTGTTACAAAGAGAGGTTCTGTTCTGTAAAGGCCACCCCAGGTGCACTGAGCTCTCCTAGACAATGCCTCCTTGATCTGACTGCATTGTGCTCTGGCAGGAGATTATCCCGCATCATAAGATCTCAGCCATTCGCTCCGAATGCCTGTGAGCATGAGGACTGAATGCCCAGGAGTTTTCTGTCAGAAGTTTTGTGAGACCTCCCTTACCCCTGCCCACTGTGAGAGGGACATGCTCTTCTTTAAAAAGTATTATTATTACTTAACAGTTTTGTACATACACACAATGAGCTGTGATTCTATTCGCCCCCCATTGACCTCTGATTAATCAGTCTTCCTGTCTCTGAACACTGTCCTCTGTCTAACTAGTCTCCTACTTGCTTTCCCATTAGAGAAAATGGTAGCCCTCCCACAGCATCCATAGTGGTGAGATCTTCAGAAAGGGCTTCAGGAAGGGAGCGCGGGCTCATGTCTCTTCTTATTTCCATGACGCGGCCTTGAAGAGCTCAATCTTGAGCAAGTATCTATTGCTGCTGTTCATGGTTGCAAGGGCTATGTTTGTTCCAGTGACCTGTGGGCTCCTGCTTGCCTTGTTGGACCTCAGGAGTCTGCACTCTGAAGCTAGGCCTTTGGTTCCTGTCTTCTCACCATTGAGACCTCTTACATCCTGTTGCTATAGGGTCCTGTGGTTGGACCCTGGAGCTGCACCTTCTGAGGCTCAGTGCAATGGCACCCCAGCTTCCTTCCTTCCTGAAGTCAGAAGAGCTCAGTGGTCGCTAGGTTGGCAGGGGCTTTGGTTTCTCGCAGTACATCCACTTCGGTGTTAGGGATTGTAGAATTTCTATCTATGAAACCTATTTAGGATTTTATTATTAGGTTGAGTTGTCATGATGATGTGAGCCTATTGTTTGGGCTTCAATTATCACCCTTCTGTCATTTTGTGGAAATAGATTTCTTTTTGTATTATAACCCCAAGATAGTGGGGTCGGTGTGGGTGGGAGTACAGAAGTTTAATCTGATTTAAAATGAAAATGAAGGGGCTGAAGAGATGGTTCAGCGGGCAAAAGCTCATCCAGAGGATCCAGAGTGGCTTATAACAGCCTACATATAACTCTAGCTCCAAGGGCTCTAACATCTCTGCTCGCATGCACATACACTATGTACATACAATTTAAACAATTACACATTTTCTAAGAATGATTAGTGCAAAGCCAAGTATAGAGGCTTCTAATACCTGTAACCCCAGCATTTGCAAGGCTGAGGCAAGGGGCATTGTTACAAGTTCTAGACCAGCAAAGCGAGTTGCGGGTTAGCCTGGCTACACAGGGAGTCAAAATAAAGAAAATGAAATAAGATAAAGGGAAAGAAATGTTGACTACACAGAAAATTATGTTTTTTCATTTGACCGTTTTTTTGTTCTTTTTTTCTCTTCAATATACAGCACACATACAAAAAACAAAAATAAATATAGTAAAGCTTAGTCTCTTCACAACTGGCTGCACCGAGGAAGTAAGGAAAGATCTCAGAAAAAAAAGGAGAAAAGAAGTCACCGTCTCTCTTCCTTACATCTGCAGAGAGCACAAAGCCTTGGCCCGACCCTTTGGATGTGTGGTGGCCGAGAACAGGAACCAACTGTGTGCTCTCGTAGTGGTTTCTAGCCGGTTCTTTTCCTCCCATTATTTCCCTTCCCCCATGATTCTTTTCCCCAGTCCTTGCATTTGCAAAAGCTCCTGAAGTTGGAGACCAGGCTACCTGTCTTTCTAGAAACTTTCAGGGGATGTTTGTAAATAGGGCTGGAGAATGTCAGCGTCCTCCAAGTACTGATGGAGGAAGTGCAGGAGGGTGAGGAAGAGAACACACTAGGCTTGTGACTACCATGCATCCTTTTGCTTTTAAATTTCAGGCTGTGAAGAAAAATGAGGAGTAGAAAAGGGATCGAGAAAGTGGAACTGGATTTTCCTGGTTTAAAGAATACTTAGTTCCTGGCTAGCCCACTTGTTCAGTGCTCTGCCTTGGGTAGCTAATGGGCATTTGACATTGGCCCCTCCTGTGTATCGGTGTAGCAAGCACGGCCCACAGAGACAACATTTCCTCAGCGGACAGCAGCAAGCACCATGAGGGCTCCAGGGCTCTCTCATGTGTGGAGTGTTGTGCTTCGGGAGCCAAGGAGGAAGAGACTTCTTTCTCTGTACTTGGCTTATTTTAATTTTCATTTTTGGAAAGGGTTTCATGTAGCCCAGACTGGCTTTAAACTTGCTGTGTAGCAGAAGATGGCCTGAAGCCGTTCCTGCCTACACTTCCTGGGACTGCAGGAATCACAGGCATGTATGACCTGGTTTATGGTGCTGGGGGCAGAACCTAGGGTTTTGTGTATGCAAACAGAGACTCTGCCAACATAACCACCTCTCTAGTAGTCTATATAGTAATCCATTTACTATACGATGTCTGAATTTCTAGTTCTATACGTCTGCCACTGTAAGTGTCATGCTTCAGCTCTTCCCAGAGCCTGTAAATTCTTAGCAGGGAGATGCTAGGCTTTACCCTGTAACACCTACGCCTCTGGGCTCAGATGGTCTAGACCTGAGCTGCTCCCCGTGGTAGCTACAAGTCATGAGTTATTTAAGCTAAAACTGACTAAAAAGCAAAATTCAACTTCTCAGTTGTACCAATCACACCTGGAGTGCCCAACAGGCACGTGTAACTAGAATTTGCCTTACCACACTAGGGAAATGATAGAACATTTCTATCATCTAGAACATTCAGTTAGAGAACAGTGGACTAGAACATCGATAGACTTGTCTACTTAACTCTTTCAAGGTTGCAAGGTAAGATGGTTTAAATTTAAAGCCATTGAACCGCTGAGTTTGTCCCTATTGGCTTATGATGACGTTGTGTTAGAGAATTAAACACAGCTTTTGTTTTCAGGCTTTATTTATTTGTAATTGTGTGAATCTGTGTGGGGGCATGTGCACACTCACGCAGGCATCTGCACATTAGCCCAGAAGAGGGCGTGGATCCCTTAGAGCTGGAGTTAGAGGCTTTGTGAACCACCCAGAGTAAACGCTGGGAACTAAACTCAGGTCCTCAGCGAGAGCTGTGTGCACCCTCAGCCTCCGAGCCGTCTCTCCAGCCCCTTAGCAGAGGGCTCTTAAGGTAGGCTGGTTGCACCAGCTGCAGATGCTCAGACAGATGATTTTTTTAGCGCTAGAGTAAGTAATGGTACTGTTTGTGTTGGAACCCTTCAGCTTTGGCTTTGTAGTATGGAAATAGCCCGCAGAGAGTGTTTAACTTGTCGGAGGGATCATATTCTAATGTAACAAAACTTTATTTGTGAGACTGTAGCATGTGCTGGGCTGTAGCAATTGAACTCCACCATAGGTGTGCCATTCTCAGCAGCTTTTCCTCAGACCATCTGCTAACTGGAGCTGCTTAGATAAGCAGTCCACTCTTCTTAGCGCCCTCCTTGAGTTGACCTGCTCGATTTTACGGGGGGTGTGTGCCTATTTCTTATTCTGCCACAGTGATGCTCAGCAAAGCAGAGTGGCTAGAATGTTTATACTGTGTAACAACTATCCTAGTCTCTGATTCTAAAATCCATCCATTTCTCCTTAGTACACCCTGGCTTTTACCCAGAGACTGTCATCTTACAAGGGGGCGTACCTCACAGGTACACCTGCCCAGGTCTGCTACAGCTTGTCTCTCAGTCAGAGCAGAGTCCCTTAGGTAGACAGGATGGATGGGGCTCTAACCTTGACTTCCAATACACTTTGAGAGGGGAGTAAGTCTAAGAAAAATAGTAGACAAATGCCTGGAACAGGGACTCCGCTCTGCATGCCTGAAAGGGGAAATAGGGAGGCTTGACTGACTCCAATCAGTCTTCATAGAGGTACTTGTGGGCTGGGAGGAAGAGAGTGCAGGATGTGTATACAGGAAAAAGCCATCTGCAATGCAGTTTCTTAAAAAACAGAAGACGGCAGAGTAGAGGCATGAGCTCATTTCTCAAAGGTTTGTTTGGAGTTCTGCAGAGCAGCCATAGGCTGCAGTAATAACATGTGGCCAGGGCAGTTGGTGTCTGGATCTGCCTGCCCACTGCAAAAAGGCTGTGGGTGATCTTGGGCCAGACATAGACTCTCTTTGGTGTTCAGCTTTTTCAGTAAAATGAGGAGACCTAAGCCCATCACAGGGTTCCAGGTTGAGGATGATCAAGGTGATAATGTATTTTTGCCTTATCTGGGTATACCTCCTGTCACCCTGATATCCAACAGGAGAAATGCAGGCCCTGTGGGTCCTACAGTCTGCTGTATTGTGGGAGCAGTGTGTGGCTAGTCAGAGAGAGGAAGCAAGGCTTAATCCCAACTTTGTGCTGAAGAAGGATCCTATAGGGGGAGGTGGGGGCAAGGAATGGGAACAGAGGGGGAGGGAAAGCTGCAGCTGGGGTTAAATGAATAAATTTAATTAATAATAATAAAAACGGACATTCAGTGCATTGGTATCAGGTTAATGCATACCAGGGCACATGGGAGGTTGCCACTGAAAGGTAGATAAGATGTATACTTTTAATAATAAATCATTGTATGTTAGAATTGAATAAAAAGGATCTTAGGTTCACTGCAACGCAAAGGGCTACCCTGTAGCTGACGACAGAGTACAGTGAACAGTAAATGGCTCTGCTTGTGTCAGGAGACATGGCCCTGCAGGGCTGACAGGCTACACCCCACAAAGGCCCATGGCTCTGCCTTTGTGGGGTGTAGAAGATCCTTCGGTGTTGAGAGATTCAACAGCTAGTCCAGAACTAGTGTTTGGAGCCGATCTTTTCAAGCATGTTATCCAAAATTCCAGGGCTCCCAACATGCACAGTGGTGGTAATAGAGAGGGGAGCCCCGACCGAGGCTTTCAGGTATCTCTGAACTTTAAAGCTGAGGGAGACCTCGGCGTCTGGAGTCTTTCTCTTCACTCATGCCGGCTGAGAAGAAGTCAGCAGCTCCTCTCTGTCTATAAAGAACAGGGCTGGGGTGGAACATCTAAACCCCTCCAATTCCTTCTCAGGAGTCACAAATAAGGTTTAGGCTAGCCTGAGGCCTTAAGCTTTATATATTCTGACCATGGCCTATTACTGTGAGCCTTACGTCTCTCTCATAAAAGGATTCTTAAATTGCATGTTTACCCCAGGTCAGTGTCCGTCTGTTTGCAATTCGTCTCAACTGTGAGTCTAAGTTCTGTAGACTAGTCCAAGTGGTCCTTTGGGGTGGAAAGAATACTATTGCTTGTATACGGTAGAAAGCCCAAGTTCCAGAAGTGAGCTACTTCATTTCCAGAAAGGCCACGGCAAAGCCTTGCCTTGAAGAAGGTGACCCTCCAGGGACCCAGGCAAAGCTCATGTCCTTTGGGGCCATCTTTAGTCATGGCAACCCTGGGTTTCTTCAGGGACAAATGAAGCAAGAGAGGTCGGGCTAGAGGGAGATCGTTCTCTGTCTTAGTTACACCCTCCTCCCTCTTTGCTCTGCATCTTGCTCTCCTCTGGGAATTACGGTTACTTGTTAGATGAGCTGCTTTCCTGCAGGGAGCCTGAGTAGCCAGACTGCTGCAGCTGAATTGCTTGTTTGGGTCGTACAGGAAGCAGGCATGGGCAGGTGTGTTGTGCTAACCCATTCTCAGACAATAGGGGAATTGTGGGGTAGATTTGTAGCCAGCTTTGCATCTAAGGAATCCTAAGGTTAAACAAAACATTGGGATTGAAAAGAAAGATTGGTTATTAAATTGTTTTTCGTGTGATGTTTTCATTTCATTATGTGTGTTTGAACTTTAAGATCGAGGCATTGTCTAAGTAGACGAGGACTTACAGGACCTTGGTAACGCAAAGATTATTTTGATTTGCTTTGCTTTGGGAAGACATAGATTGGACAGTGATGAGCTCCCAGGGGTGAGGGTGTGGGGGAAGGGAGACTGAGAACTCCCGTAGTCGAATTTTCACATGTTACGTATGGTGGAACTGAGCACAGGGGAGTGATTTGCTCAAGATCCGGGGAGAGTTGAGGCCTCTGCTCGCTGACTTCTGGGGTAGTGCTCTTCATATCATGCTGTGCTCAGTGCCTTTCTAGTCAAAGGACCGGATGATTTTGCCCACTGCTACAGGCAACAGTGTGGTTAGACAATCACTCACAGTTCTTGAGTAAAATGGCAGAGAGGTCGCTTGCCTTTGAGGGTCCTGGACGCGGAGGCCAGGCAAGAAAGAAGCATACATTGGTCGTCAGTAGTAGCCATCAAGTAGGTGAGGATGAGAGAAATAGATGCCCTGTCCCACCCAGACCAGGAGTGCCTAGAGACCTGCTGACCCTCCCCAGATTGCCTCTGTGAGATGGTCTGAGGGGGAGCTGGTGTGTCTCTCCTTTTGCTGAGCACCTCGGCTGGATGTCTCCAGGCTGTGAGAGACAAAGACCCACAGCTGTGAGGTGCATGAGGAGGTCTTGGACCAAGATTAAACTGTTAAACTCTTACACAAAACCTTCCCTCCTTCGTCTTGAAGAGCAGAGGCAGTTAATTCTCTCCAATTCCCCTTTTCCTTCACCCCGACACAGACAACAGAGCACTGTATGACCGCTTCTGACTCGGTTGTTCTTGAAAATTCTCTCATCTAGGGCAAATCTGTAAGATTTTCTCTTTTTCTTTTCCTTCCTTCTTCCTTCTTTTCCTTCCTTCTTCCTTCTTTTCCTTTTTCTTCCTCCCCCCTCCCCCCATATATACGTGTGTACGTGTGTGGAGGTCAGAGAACAATCTCTAGTGTCCGGCCTCCTCTGTCACCGTGTTTGGGCACAGGACCTCTGGGGTCCTTGTGCACACTCCTGCCCTGCTGGTCTGCAAGCTCCCAGAGGTCCCGGGATCTCCGCCTCCTTATCTCCATAGGAGCAGTGGCTTTACAGATGCTCACCACTGCATCTGGTTCTAAGAATTCCAGCTCAGGTCCTCATGCAGGTACATGATCTGCCCACTGACCCATCTCCCCAGCCAGTTTAGAAAAACACTTTTGATTATTGATGCTGGCCTGGGAGGAGGAAGAAAAATTACAGTTCATTTGCATCAAATGCTTCCTATACGCTGTGGAATTTATCTGTAGGTTCCCCTTTAATTCTCAGAAAAGCATTATGGTGTGAAGATTGTACCCATTTTGCTTATCAGAGGCATAGGAAGATGCAGTACCATGAGTTCATACCCAGTTAGTAGCAGACCTGGACTGGCACACAGCCACTTGCCCTTGGACGAGTGCAAAGAGTGTGATACCCGGCTTCTCACTCCTGCCTGCTTCTCACTCCTGCCTTCTGTAGAGAAGAAGGGTTGGAATGTGGACAGACATCTGGAAGCCAGACCATCACAACTTTTCCTAACTGTCTGCCCTTCTATGACCCTGTGATGGGAAGGGGCAGTGTGGGGAGTCACAGTTGCAATATTTATGTTAAAAGACACATCCAAGGTACTGAAGGGATGGTTTAGTTGGTACAGTGCTTGCCTTTCAAGACCGAAGACCTGCATTAGATTCTGAGAAGCATGCAAAGATGCCAGGCAGGGCGTTATGCCTTTGCATCCCAGTGCTGAGGAGGCAGAGACAGCAGGTCCCTGAGGCTCACCGGCTGGCTACTCGAGACTCTGACATCCAAGGTTCTCCTCTGGCTACCAAATGCATGTGCACACATGTGTATCCAAACAAGCTCATACACACATGTGTGCATGCGCACACACACACTCAAAACACATTCAGGCCTTGTAAAGATGGCATAGGGAACCCTTAGTCCCAGGAAGTAGCATGGTACGGTGACAGAAGAGGGCCAGCTTCACCAAGGACTGAGGTCTGCAACTCACTCCTGAGCCTCCGCTTAGGTTCTCATCTCTGTGGTGGGCGTGGCTCCTCTCTTGTGGGTTTCCTCTTGTGCACTGAATGAGATCATTATTAATATTGATAGGCCTATTAGCTAGCTTGGCTTCTTGCCCCCGAGGACACTGCCATAAGCTGCCCCAAGGCATGGAGAGTTGAGGTCAGGGCAGAGACCCAGTATTTTTTAACTGAATTAGAAATTCTTATGGGTCAGAGAAATGACTATGGAGAAAAAAACCATTTACCCAAGGAACTTTGGCTATAAAATACCATAAAGTCTTAATTGTCCATTATAAAAGGAACTGGAAAAGAAAGTCAGTGTTGCATGGCTCTTCTCATTCTAATCCTTCTAGAGGCAAAGCCCTTTGTTCTGGTTGCCTGTCTTTGTAGTGAAGGGAACTCTTGCTAGGGTGACCTGGGAGAAGGGACCACTTGAGGCACAGGCAGCCTGGATCCCTGCTCTTGTAGGAGGTGTGAAACGGCAGTTCCCGCTTGGCCCCTGTGGGGACACAAAGGAAGCATGTTGTGAGACTCGATTTTGCCCACCTGGATCATGGAAGTCTTGGGTTCAAATAACTGTAAATGTCTCTTTCTTAAAATCCTGCCTTTATCTGGGCAACATGCCGTTAATCCCAGCACTCAGAAGGCAGAGGCAGGCAGATCTCCGAGTTCGAGGCCAGCCTGGTGTACAGAGTGAGTTCCAGGACAGCCAAGACTACACAGAGAACTTTGCCTCAAAAAAAAAAATCAAAAGAAAAACAAACAACAACAGCAAAACACCAAAAAAAGTCTTGTCCTTCGTGATACAAAAATTTAAACAAGAGCTGAGGCTATGTTGGCTCGTATGCTAGCTCCTAGAAGCTGAGGCAGGAAAATCACTGTGACTTTGAAGCCAACTTTGGCTATATAGTGAGTTCCATGTCAATCTTGGCTACAGTGTGAGAGCCTGTCTCAGAAAAAAAAGAGGCCCAACTCACAACCAAATTCCTTCCAACTCAAAGTTGGCTCGGTGGCAAACCTTATTTGCATGTTTGTGCTCTGAGCAGTATGTACTGTTGGCTTAGGACAGCAGTGGTTGCTTAGGAAGGTGGGGATTAATTTATGCAGAGCTCATTTTCGAAACCGCTGCTGAGCTTAGCTATGGTTTCAGTCTTGAAATTTTGGAGATAACGTTATTTCTTCCATTCTGCCCCTTCCCCAAGCTCGCTGTCTAAGCCAGGGAAAACATCACATCAGCCCACTTTACCTGGTATACAAAGACAAATGGTTTTTCCCAGCCACATTCGAAGGTTTAGTTTCCTTTGTCCCCAAGTGTGGCTCTCCCTTTAGGACTGCCCTGTGGCGAGAACTGTGAAGGAAGCTCACCCTCTAGGTGACTCTTCCTCCTTCTCAGTCCAGTAGGTGGAACTGATTCACGAGGCAGTACTGGTCTGGCCATGGGGACTATATTTGTGTTTCGCATATATTTCTCAGAGGTCTCAGTGGAGGAGTGACAGCTGTGTTCTGGGCAGATCAGGAGAAAGAGGAAGCCAGAACTGAAGAGCACTTGAAGGAAACATTTCATCATCTGAGTTAATAAACCTGCAGGGTGCAGTGCTCATAAGTGAAGGGACCATCAAGGGTTAGGGACTGGGAACTAAGTCAGAGCTTCTCCGTTTCAGTCGTTTTCAAAGTGGGGTCTGAGATGTTTACTGATAGTGATCCAGAGGTGATTTTGGGGTGCAGACTTAACAGACGGTGTCTACTAAAATGGACTTTTCATTTCATTGTGTGTGTGTATGTATGTATGTATACGTGTGTTGCTGCAGGCATGTCTCATGCATGTGTGAGGTCAAAGGGTAACTAGCGGAGGTGAGTTCTCTCCTATCTTCTGGGTCTCAGGGGTCAAACTAGGTTATCAGGCTTGATGATAGACACCTTTACCCACGAAGTTATCTCCCTGGCCCCTAAAATAGATCTTAAAGCTTGTACAAGGGCCTGTTAGCTACCTTTCTTGTTGCTGTGACTTAGATACCTGCCTGAAGCAATGTGAGGAAAGAGGTTTAATTCGGCTCACAGCATGAGGGAGGGGTACCACGTAGCAGAGAGGGTGTGGTGGCGGGAGTGTGAGGCAGCTGTTCAAGTTTTCACCTGTAGCCAGAACACAGCAAGAGATCAAAGCCCGGTTCCTTCTTTTCTGTCTTAATTCAGCCTGGGATAATTCAGCCCGTGGGATAATGCACTTGGCTGCCAGGTGGGTCTCTCTCCTCTGCCAAACTTCTTTGGAGATGCAGACACACCCAGGTGCTCTTAGTTCCCGACAAGTTCATGGTGAAGATTTCCCACCACACGCGGTTTTATTGCTTGCTTTATCTTCTCTAAGTAGGTCCAGGATGGCCTTGAACTCACTAGCTAGCCCAAGACTAGCCTTGGGGTCAAGATTCTCCTTCCTTGGCCTCCTGACTGCTGGGTAGCCAGCGTACACCCCCAACTGTTGTTACCCACATTTCCAAACTCAAGGCACAGTGCTCTACCACTGAGAGAACCCTCCTTGAACTCCACATAGCTAGAAAGTGGCAGTGCCAGGTCTTGGGTCACCCTGGTTTTCCACCTATTACTCCACACCAAACATTTCTAAGGTTTGGGGGTGATTTTTATCATTATTATTCTTGGTGCTGAGGATTAAAGGGTCTCGCCCATGCTAGCTAGGTGAGCATTCTAGCAATGAGCTATGCTTCCCAACTCCCTATAGTTGATATTTTAAAACATGCTCAGTCAAGGCAACTTCATTTCTCTTAGCAAAACAGTTTGTTCTGAAGTAAAACACCTGTAGTTTATCATTAATGATGAGCTTTTTCTCTTAGTGTTTGCTCCAGTTTCTGGATTTTCCATGAAGTGATTGGAGTGGAAAACTCAAAAAAGAAAAAGGGCAGACAGTGGTTGACAGGTCTCTAGGGTTGTTTGTGGTATGGGGGATATCAGCATCCTGCTGATCCAGCTCAGCTCACTTGCCTGTGTGGCTTGGTGCTACATCACCCCCAGAAAGCAGCTGCCGTGAGCACACCACGCCCTCCTTACCCGAGACTCCTTGACCCAAAATCCCAGATGGCCATCCTGTCTGCCAGCCTAGATTTCCTATGGGAAGTGAACTTCAAGTGTAAACACCAGGAGGCCTCACTGAAGGGAGCAGATTTTCCTCCTTAAGTGGTTGCTGGGCCCCCGCTAGTCCAGCCCTGGACTGCCACCGCTGCAGTCATTAGACAGGGTGGGAATAGTTGGGCTGGTCTCCACCCGGCTCCCACCTCACACCACCTGAGCCACAATTGCTCTCAGGAATGCCATTCCCCTGTAGATAGCACCATCCTGTTTAAAACACCCAGGTTACTTCCCTGTTCTACCACCCCTCCTCTTTTTATTTATTGCAGTTCTGGGGCTAGAACCCAGGGCTTGCCCACGTTAGGCAAGCACTCTACGTCTAAGCTATAACCTTGGTAACCTCCGCTTCTTCTGTTCATTTAACCTATTAGAATATTAGACTTTATTCCACTTTGCATGTGTGTGTGCCTGTGTGTGTACCTGTGCATGTTAGACATGGGGACTGCACAGTGTATTTCTCTGCACGTGGACACCAGAACACCTCAGGTTTTGTTCCGTTCCTCAGGCATCATCCATCTTGTGTGCCCCCCGACCTCCGAAGTTTCCGTTTTGTTTTGAGACCGGATTTTCTCTGTGTAGCCCTGGCTATCCTGGAGCTTTCCCTGTAGACCTTGAGCTGAGATCTGACTGCCTTTGCCTCCTGAGTGCTAGGATTAAAGGCAGGTTCCACCACACTTGGCTGTTTGAGACAGTCCCCATTGGCTTAGAGCTTGCCAGTAGGCTAGGCTGTCTGGCCGGTGAGCCCAGGGATCTGCATCTTTTTGTCCCCCATGCATTCTGGGGATAAAAATCACGTCCTCATTTTTTGCAAAACAAGCACTTTACTAACCTGGCTGTCTGTCGTCCCCACCCCACCCCCTAATCAGAGGACTTCGAAACACACAGAACTGCTGGAGGAGCAAGCCCTCTTACTGGGCCAGCCTTGAACATTCATTAGCAAGTACTGGAGTGGCCAGAGACCTGCCCCCTCACCCCCCCCCGACCACCAGGGTGTGTGTGGCATCTGAGGTATTTGTGTACTCTGGGCCAGCCAGCCAGGAGTTCTGCCTCTAGGCCTTAGGGGAAAAGATTTTATTATGATGATATGTATTGTTAAGAGTTTACCCAACAGTCTTTCAATGTAAGCTCTTTGAGATGGTGAAAAACAAATTCGTGTTTTCCCTACAAAGAATACAAATACAAATAGAATAATAATAAGAAAAAATCCCTAATGTGTGCCAGGTCAGACACATTTTGCAGAGGAGAAAGGCTTTCTGGAATTCTGCTGAAGATTCCTCAGAAATCATCAGTTGTTAACACTGCATAGAACTCAGCGAATTGGGTTTGTGGATTACATCAGACTTGGGCTTGGTTCAGACTCAGATAAAAGCAACACCTCAGGATAGAATAGCTGGCGTACTTGATCCAGTCTGAGCTGCCACTGACTGTGAGACACACCAGTCTTTTCTATGCTGGTAAGAGGGGAAGCAAACCCGCGAACGGTGCTGCGGCAGAAGCCACGGAAAGGACTGGTTTCCATATGTATTTGGATAATCAGATGTGAGGGAACGGGGCGGTATGTCAGCCGCGCTTTTGCTCCGTGCTTAAGCACACAACCCTAGAGCTCAGATCAGCTCTCAGTCGGCCTCCACTTGGCCTGTGGCAGCTTTTGCCATTTGTGTTCCTTTCCCGTGAGTCTCTCCCCTCTACAGACTCCCTGTTCTCCTGTGTTGCTGGCTGTTCCTCCCTGGACTCCTTGGTAGGTTCCTCTGACCTCCAAACACTAGAGTCCCAGGCTTCACCCGTGAGTCTCTGTCCATGCTCACTCTCCCTGTTTCTTGCTGTGCACTGGGTCAGTTTGACCACATTTGGAAGAGCCCAGTAAATGCTGCTGTGAGTCCCTGTATGTGGCAGGAGTGGCACTGGCAGGAGTGGCACTGGCACCTCCCCTTCCGTTTCCTTTCTCTGAGTGATTTCGGACATGACTCCCACCCTGGACATGTGCTAGTGAGGTTCATGAATCATGAAGACAGAAATTCATTGTTGGTGTCACCCAGTGCTGAACACTGAGAGTCTTGTCATCCATTCTCCCAAAGACCTCGGTCCACGCAGACCTGCGGCAGGCAGAGGAAGGAGTACTACGGTATGCCAAGGTGCTGGCATAGGCATTTCCCGCTTGATACTGGCCTATCCTTCCCCCCTGACAAGAGGGAGATACTGACGTTGTTAAGATTGATCTTTGCCCAGCATGGTGCTGGGGTTTGAAACCTTATTGTGACTGTCATTTCCTGATCTTTCACTATGTGGACCCTTCATTTTCAGGATTTTCCCCTGGTATACAAAGCCACCAACCTTTTGAGGTAGTTCCTGGAAGATGTGGCCTCTGGCTCATATGTTTGATTCCCTCAACAACCTCTTTAGAAATATTGACCATAGAGCCAGCCAGGCATAGTACCTGCGAGGCAGAGGCAGGAGGATAGCTGATAGTTTGAACTATCTTACTCAAGACGGCAAACTGCAGGCCAGTCAAGGCATCAAGACCCCATCATCTACTTGAGGTAGTTGTATGTCAGTCAGTCTCCAGGCCTCCAGCACTTTAGTAGGTTGAGGATCTTGTTGCTTTTTAATGTGCAGGTTGTAGAAACCCCCCCCCCGCCTTGGTTAAGGCTTAATTTTGAAGTAATTTCTAGCTTGAGAGCAAACTGTCTAAGTACTAATAGTTGAGGAAGGAGTGCTCATCCACACCCTGGCTAGCCTGGAGTGTGTTCATATCAACACCACACGGCCATGCTCAATGACGAACAGAGTTACAGGGACTGATTACATTTCTCTACTGCGTCACATTCCCAGTTAATAACAGCTAAGGCACTCCTGATTGGTTGAGTGGCCTTATAGTGGTCCCACCCTCTCTACACAAGATTGCTCGCTGATAATATGAAATGCTTTCAATACATGTTTCAAAAGCTTACATACATCTACATGTCATAAGCACAGTGGTCTTTCAATGTTGTCTTAGTTAGATTTTTCTATTACTGTCATAAAACATCACCAAAAGGAATTTGGACAGGAAAGGGTTTTCTCAACTTATGATTCTCAGGTCATGCTCCATCAGTGAGAGAAATCAGGCAGGAACTCAAGCAGGGCAGAAATACGGAGGCAGGCAGGCGGTAGAGCAATCTCCTTGTGGGTTGTTCATCCTGCCTTCTTACAACACTCAGGACCTCTGCTCGGGGTGCTACTGCCCACATTGAGATGTGGCCTTCCTACATCAATCACAGAAAATGTCCCACGGGTTTGCCCATAGGCCAGTCTGGTAGAGGCATTTTCTCAATTGAAGTTCCCTCGTTCTAAATGACTCTAGCTTATGTCAAGGTGACATGAAACTAGCCAGAACAGGCATTCATATTTGCATATATATATGTCATGTTACAGCTGTCTCCCAGTGTCCACAAACACATAGATGTCAAGTGTGCAGTGACCTTCCATTACCCATACACGTATATGACATATATACCTGTCTTTTGACATCCACGGGAGACTGGTCTCGAAGCTGTTTATGTCATAGGTACTGTGATCTCTTGGTATCTGTAGAAGACTATTCTGAGGACCTGTTTACGTGTGCCAAAGTCTAAAGGCACTGAAGTCCCTTATATAATATGGCACAGTTCTTGCATAGTATCTGGACATACTTCTGGACCACTTACACTACATCACACCTTGCAAACGCTTTGTAAGTACTTTTTTGACAGTATTACTAAGAGTAATTATCAAAAATGCCTGTACATGCCCAACAGAGATGTAAATTTCAAGAAAGCAGGCTTGAGATAGCTGTGGTGTGTGCTTCACCTGTAGTCCTTGGAGGTAGACACAGGGCAAGCATGAGCTCAACGCAACATTGAGCTTTTTTTATTTTTAAAGATGATTTTATTTTTGAAGCTATGTATGTGTATATGTCTGTGGGGGGGATGTGCAAGGGAGTGCAGTTGGTGAAGGAGGCCAGTAGAGGATGTAGGGGACCCTGGAGCCAGAGTTATAGGCGGTTGTGAGCTGCCTGGCATGGTGCTAAGAACCAAACCCCTGTCTTCTGCACGAGCAGTGTGCTCTTACTATGGCTGAGCCGTCTCTCCTGCTGCCCAGCTCCGGTCTCACAGGGAGTATGGGACCAGCTGGTGCCACACTAGGCCCTTTCTCAGAAAAACAAAACAAAGCAAAAAAGCGAAGAAACTGAAAGAATTAAACAAGGCCCCATTTATTTATTAAGTTTTGTACCTACAGCTGTTTAAACTCACAGAATTCATTTATATAAAGAGTGACTCTCTGTGCTTGATGTTTATATGCTGGGCATACATTTCAGTAGGAGTAATAAGATAAATATAAAGTACTAAGGGGATAGCATCCGAGTAGCTGTCTTTGAAGTCACTGTAAGTACATCTCTCATGCTTCCCAAGTTGGTTATTGTGTAACGCTTTTCTCTATCCTTGTATTGCTTCTCTTTACCCAATGCTTTTTCTCTGCACGTGTCCGTGTATATGATGCCCTTGCGTGTGCACCTGGTGTTTTTGTCTGTGTATGCGTGTGGAAGCCAAGGCTGATGTGGGTGTCTTCCTCTGTCACTCCTCACCTTCCCCACTGAGGCAGGGTCTCTCAGTCGAGCCCAGAACTCTTTGATTCAGCTAGTCTGGCTGCCTGCTTGCTCCAGGGATTTCTCCTCCTTCTAAGAGCTGGAATTACAGGCAGGCCATCAAGCCTAGCTCCCAACACGTTTTTTTTTTTTAATTAAGGAAAAGCATGTTCCAGGTCTAACAGCTTTGTTTCCTTGGCATTGATCCACTTCCTTGTTAGTAAACTTCTCTGCCTTCAGATTTCAGACAGCGATCTGCTTGAGAAACAGCATGAAATGGCGGCTGCTCCTTAGACACCTGTGAAGTGGTCCTGAAGTCTTATCCCTGGTGTGATGGGGTGGGAGACCAGGGACATGTTCTGACTGTTTGTTTCCCTGGGGTTTTGTGACTGTATGTTGGAAGGCTACTGTCTGTTGGGGAAGCCACTGTCTACTGTATCTTTGTATTATCAGCTCTGGAATGGGAGACGGTAGTGGCAAAGAGCACGGCTGGGAGAGGTGAATCTATAGAGTTGACTCCATGTTTCACAGTGAAAACATCTAGGGAAGAGGGCAAAATGAAACTTAACTTGGAGGCTTTAAATTTAGTTTGAAGTTCATTTGAGTTGAGGAAAATCTCATTGTGCCCATTCTCTGTTTTTTTTTCTTTTCTCTTGTTTTCTTCACTGTCTCCCATCTCCTTTCTTGTTGTTTTTGTGGCTTAAAAAATACTGAGTGTTGGATAAGGGACCATTCTCAGGTTTTTATGCTCTGTATTACTATATAAATTACTATATATTTGAATGTGAAATGAATTGAGCCTCAAGTTTCCGTGTTCAGACTATATGGAGCATTTAAAATTATGTGGGTGATTTCTAAAATAGATTAACTCCGTAGGAAATGCTGGTCAGCTCAGCCCCAGGGATGACAGTGAGCCTCTCCATTTTAAGTTGAGGAAATGGGCTTGACAGTTAGTGGTTTGCCCAAAGCCACACTGTCACGGGCATCCAGAGGATGGAAGCAATAGTCCTCCTTATAAGCAAAATCTCCATGTTTTCATGTAAGACACTGTAGGCTTTAGTCAAATTGACCTAAATTAAGATTCCGGGACTAACAAGCCTCTGGTGTTTGGAAGAGCCTACCACATTAACCACAAAGAGCTGACTTGTTTCTTCAAGTTACCTGCAGAGGTTTTAAATAGGCTTTGGGTTCTCTCTCTCTCTCTCTCTCTCTCTCTCTCTCTCTCTCTCTCTCTCT
>LOJH01002750.1:0-17796 GCA_001685095.1 Ellobius talpinus
CCTCTGGAAGAGCAGCCAGTGCTCTTAACCTCTGAGCCATCTCTCCAGCCTGAGCTGTATGATTTTATCCTAATGCTGAGGGTGAAGTTTCTGTCTAAGAGCTGGGGAAGGTCATGTGACTTTCTTTTCCTTTCCTGACAGTTTCCATTTGAGATGTCACCAACCTCTGACCTGTACTTAAACCTCAGTCAGTACTTAAAGTGCTTTCTCTATCTTGAGATATGGTTCTTGGACCCACAAAGATTTATTGCTTGCTGCTTTCTGTAACACATGTGCTGGAGCTGGAGAATGCTCACAGGCCACACCCAGTGCTGTGACTGACACTTGGCAAGTGGCCCTTGCTGGGGAGCATCCCTTGTGTGGGTGAAGTCTGGACTCGGGTGACAGGCACAGAAGAGAAGGAAGCCCCCCCCAGGTGATCTGGGAAAGAACAGGTGTCAGAAAGGGGTAGAAGTGGTAAAAAGTAAATATGGGGTGGGGTTGTTGCCTCCTTGATCGATAATGGTGATTTGATTCAGATCATCCCTGATGTGGCTTTGGTGGCTTCTTTGTTTATTTCTAATTTGCTTAAGGGGCAGAGAGGAAGCCTAGGTAGGTGTCTATTTATATGGTCAGACCATAGTATTGTGTGTGTGGGTGTGTGTGTGTATGTTATACCTGCATGTGTGTCTGTGCATGCCTGGTATCCAGGGAAGCTAGAAGAGGACCTTGGGTTCTTGGGCATTGGAGTTCCAGATGGTTGTGAGCTGCCATATTGGGGCTGGAAATCAAACCCAGGTCACTGGAAGAGCAGTCAGTGCTGCTCTTCACTGCTGGGCCGTCTCCAGCCCTGCAGATCTATTTTAAATTGAACTTATTCCTTATTGTAAGTAGGAAATTGAGTGATTGATGATGTCTGCTTATTGGTGAGATGTTAGTTGAATGCGACTGAAACAGAAGACTGCTTAAATGGCTTAATTTTACTTGGCCAGAGTCTAGCCTCTGAAATGAAACATTTAATGCAAAAATAATATTAAAAAATGTAATTTCAACTCTGAGCCAGGCACAGTGCCCCTGAGAAAGACTGATGGTTCATGGGATACCAGTGTTGGCTCAAGGTTGGTGTGGTGTTGCTGTGTTGTGTGCAGGAAGATGAACCTACAGAGGGACAGAGCTGTTTCTGCTTAAAACAGGAAGTAGAGACACAGACTTTGACCTCATGTCAAGAATTCTTTCAGTTTTGGGTGACTAGCAGTGGGATTGATGCCCAAACCTACAATGTAGACCTATGGAGCGTCTACAGGACATAGGTGGTCTATAGTGTAGTGTGTAGTCCTAGTGTCTACAGGACATAGGTAGTCAGTCTATAGTGTAGTGTGTAGTCCTAGTGTCTACAGGACATAGGTGGTCTATAGTGTAGTGTGCAGTCCGACAGTGTCTCACCTTTAGGTGCTATAAATAAGCCATTAATGCGTTAACAACATGCCTGAGGAAGGACGTGGAGGTGGTGACCATGGAGTCAGGAAAGGAATAGGTAGGTAGCACTGTGGTCTGTTTGTCCCCAGATTACATATCAGTCTCCAAGGCTGGAATGGAATCCCCAGGTGATAGTGAGGGTGGGGCTGTTTGTTACCTGAGCAGGCTGAGGAGAACCATGCTAGTTTGAGGCCAGCTTGAGCTATACATTGAGTGGGGAAGAGAACATTTGGGATTTATTGGTGAGGGTAGAGACCTCACAGATGTGGTTAGTATCTATGTATAAAAGAGGCCAGAGGGGCTTGCTAGTCCCTTCTGCCATGTGCCAACTCTGAGGAACAAACAGACCCTTGCCTTGCAGATCTGCCGGGACCTTGTGTTGAAGGTTTCCACCCTCCAGAGCTGTAAGCAGTGTGTTTGTGTTGTTTGTAAGTTGCCTAGTCTAAGGCACTTGGTTCTAGCAGATGGAATAGACTCAGAAGGCATCGGGGTAATGGTAGGCACTGTGAGTCCAACTGGTGATCCATCAGCTGTGTGTGCTTATACAGAGCTGCTGGTTACTGGGGAGGGGGCCTGGGAGAGCTTATGTTTGCTTGGTGGAGGCCAAATAGATGGAGTGGTTTATTTATAGAGCATCATGTGACATGAGGGGGCTAATGAAGTGCTTGTACGGTCACATGTGTGATTTGGGGTAAACTCTGGAGATGGTCATCCTTTTGTCCCTTGCGTGATTTATTGTCCCATATTCAGCCACCAGTGAAAATGTCCAGAGTTGTCTGTGATTCTCTGCTATTGCAGGTGTAGCTCAGGGAAAAAAATGCATTTAAAGCTTTGGAATAAAGTACAATGGGAACATTTGTTATTACCAGTAAAGAAAAAAAAAACCCACAAACCATTTTGGGTCTAGTGAGATGACTCAGGATAGTGCTGCTATTGACTCCGACAACTGAGTTCAGTCTTCAGGACCCACATGGTAGAAGGAGGGAAAGTTTCAGAAAGGTTGGTTGCCCAGTGTCTGACCTCTCCACATTCGTGTCCTTGAACGTCCAATTGCATATGTATATAGTACTTACACACTCATAAGAAGTGAATTCAAAGCCTTTGCGCTGGGTATGGTGACTCACACCTTTAATTCCAGCACTAAATGGTCAGAGATAGGAGGATCTCTCTGTTTGAGGCCAGCCTGGTCTATATAGTGAGTTCCAGGCCAGCCAGGGCTAAATAATGAGACCCTGTCTCTGGGGGAGGGGGTTAACCACCACTACCACAACAAAATGAAATCTCTCTGGACGGGCAGTGGTGCTGCATGCCTTTAATGCCAGCACTCAGGAGGGAGGCAGAGGCAGGCCAGCCAGGGCTGCACAGAGAAACCCTATCTCAAACAAACAAAAACAAAAAGTCCTTCCTATTTCATTACTGTGTGTGCAGTTTGTGTCTGGTTAACACACGGGAAGAGGAAGGTTGAGAGGCCACTGGCTAAGAGGAGGGGCCATGGACTTGAATCATGTGATGCACATGTATTTGTCACACACATGTCAAGTTCTCCAGAGGGGTTTGTCCACTGGAGTGGAGAGAGTTAGGGTCTCTTTCCATGGGCTTCTCAAGAAGCAGGGTACAGGGACTGGTGAGCCTCTGCATGGTGGCGTATGGCTGAGAGCTACAGCTTGGGCTGGGTTTACTGGAGTGTGCAGTGTGTGTGCGGTGGAGGCTGTGGTCCTGCGGTGTAGGGAAGACGTGGGCCGCACTGTTCACCTGGTCGGTTGATTCGAGAGAGTTGACAGCAAGGCCAGGCTACTAGCTGCTAACTGGGTTCATAGGCCGAGCCTCTCTACCCATGGCATGCCAGAACATGAATCATGGACTGGAAAACCAGCCTTACCCCTCCTCCGCCAAGTCATTAATTTCCCCACCTCCATCATAAAAGTTGCCTTTAGAAACCTTTAGGGAGAAAGGGGGAATTGAGACGTTGGAGATCTTGGAGATGGGGTGTGAATGCCTCAGCAGGGGCAGCAGGAAGAGACAGTGTGTTCTGTCTGTCTGTAGTTGAGAACACCCGCCTTGTTTGGTTCTTTAGAGGTTGCTGCTCCTTGTTTTCTGCACACCAGAGCGGGAGAGAAGTGGACATTTGACTTTCTCTGGAGGTTGCCCTGCCTGCGCTTGTGGGATAAGGCCCATTGTGGGAGACTGTAGACAGATACGCTGCCTTGTTTATCTTTGGGTTGTTGAACCACAGACCAAGTAGGTCTGGTCTGTGAGGGTGATAAATTCTGGGGCCTAGGACTGGTCTGGAGACTGAAGAAAGCCCCAATTCATCATAGCTCTTAAAACTGGGTGGTAATGCTGACCATAGTTGAAGCAGTTCCCCTGGTCTGATTTCATCATTTAAGAAGAGAAGAAAAGCAAAGTTATGAGCAGACCTTTGAAAATAGGAAAGCTTTCCTCATTTGAGCTCTGCTGCAGCTCCCATGCTGCGTGAATGTGATGCAACCCCTCCTGTCTGTGTATGGCTGCAGGGGACCTGTGTGCATGCCTGCCTCCTCTGCCTTCATCATAGTGAATGTCAGTGACATTCCAAGACACTGCCCACAACTTCTGTAGTCTTAGACCTTCTGTGAAGAGACAGAAGGCTTCAGGAGGGGCGGTGAGTGACGTCAGAGGACCAGAGATGCTCAGTGGTTAAGAGCACTTGTTGCTCTTGCAGAAGACCTGCGTCTGGTGCCTGTTTGGCAGTCCACCATCTGTGACCACAGTTCCTGGATCTGATACTCTGTTCTGGTCTCCACGGGCTTTGGACACATGTGGTGCACATACATACACGCAGGCACTGCACACATGTACACATACATACACGCAGGCACTGCACACATGTGGCGCACATATTTACATGCAGGCACTGCACACATGTGGCGCACATATTTACATGCAGGCACTGTACACATGTGGCACAAATATTTACATGCAGGCAAACACTTATAAACATCGAATTAAATTGCTGGATGTGGTGGCACAGGCCTTTAATCCCAGCACTTAGGAGGTGTGAGTTCACGGCTGGCCTGGTCTTGCCTCTCAACAACACTCTTGGTCCCATCGCACATCTCTCTAGACTCCCGTCTCAATAACTTCAGAAAGTCAGCAATGAAACCTAAACAGATATATAGTGGGTTTATTTTCTGAGCATTTTCATCTTATTTGTTGATTTTCCTTATGGAAAGAATTGTTTGAGAACAATACAAGCACAGTGTTTGATATCACACAATTCAAAACATCTAATGTTCTGTAGAAGTGCCTGCATTGCCTTTAGATCGCTCATCCAGCCTGGTTTAGGGTGGTGAATCTAATCTGTCTGCTCGCCGACCTCCGCACCAGCAGGGTTTGATTCAGGAATAAACAGTGTTTCTGAACTCAACTCCGGCCTGTTATATCTGCCATTTTCTCTGTGTGGATGTATGCACGCACACATGTGAGGCTGGTGGAGGTGTGTGGATGTATGCACGCACACGTGTGAGGCTGGCGGAGGCCAGAGGTGTTGGATTCTCGGGAACAGGAGTCACAGGCAGCTGGGAGCCTCTGGTGTAGGTGCTGAGAATCAGACTGAGCTGCACTTGGGTCCTTTGGAAGACAGCATGTGGCTGTGACTGCTGAGCCATCTCTCCAGCCCCAGCCTGGCCTTTTGATCTCTCATATGCTCCTCTCCTCCAGAGCAGAAGTGTTGAAGCCCTGCTTTTCCCACAGAATAAATGAATAAAAAACAATAAGTTTAGTGTTAACTATTGGGACAAGGAGAGATGATACCACTGTTAGCATTTTAGTGTCCGTCCTTCTAGGCTGCTGTAAGTGTGTATGAGACAGAATCAATCCCTGTAATTAATGCTATCTGTCCCTCTCAGGCTCATGTGCTGAATACCTATCTCTGGTGGCAGGCCTGTGTGTTGAATACCTATCTGGCTAGTGCCAGGCCTGTGTGTTGAATGCCTATCTCTGGCTATTGTCAGGCATGTGTGTTGAATACCTATCTCTGGCTGGTGGCTGTGTTTTGGGAATTGTGAAAGTCAGGTTGACAAACCTACCCGGAAGAAGTAGGCCCCAGGGGCGTGCCTTTGATGCTGATATCTGGTTCGACCTGTCTGTGTTCTGTCCATTCTCCTCCACATGTTCCCACTCAGTGATATTTTGCTGAAGTTCATGGATCTGAGAAGATGGGGGTAAAATCTGAGCCAGAGCAAACTTTCCCCTTTATGTTCTTAGATGGGTTCTACACAGGAGTAACTGATGAAAGTATTTTAAAGGTTACAAAAAAAGATGACACATTTGAGTGACCCCATGTGTCCAGTCCTTCTCTCCCTTCCTCCTCCTCCCCTCAGTCTTGTTTTCTGAGGCGAGCTGTTATTCTAGCTCTTGTCTCAGTCAAGGCTTACCTCCAACACCCATTTTCCTTCCACTTGTCTAATTCTTACTCTCCGGGGGTGGGAGATTTTTGCTGTTACTTCCATTCATTTACAAGTGTGATAAAGGCACGCATGCGTGCGGACGCATATGTGTTTGTGTGTCTGTGCCTCTTGTGATTACTTTTCTTTTTTACTCTCCTGGAAAAGCTTCTCTACTTCTCTTGGCAGCGAGCTTGAGATGCCTTCCTGGGTGACTCTGGGTCATGGCAGGACTGTCCCTGCCACCAGGAATCCTGTTTATGACTTTGGTTCTACATCCCTAGAAAAGGACGTGTGCAAACCTCTGCCTTGTAGTGGTCTGGAGACTTGCCCGCCTGTTTTCACTTCCTCAGTTTGGTTCAGGTCTTACTGCATGGGGCAGATCTTTGGGTGCCTCCCCCTCCCCCCACACCTCCTTTTCATTGTCTGGTTTCAGAGGAGAGTTGCATTAAGTCAATGCTTTCTGCTAGAAGGCTCTTTAGACTCAGGCTCTTCAGACTCAGGCTCTTCAGTGTCACCGAGTCCACGTTAGGGACATTATTCTCTTAACGACTTTTGAATGATACATGGTTTACTCTACATATTAGTTGCTTTCGTTTCCACAGAAGGGAGGAAGGGTTGGTTTTGTTCATTTGGAGGTTATGGTCCATCACGGTCTGGAACACATGGCAGGAGTGGGGGTCGCATGTGTCTGCAGTCAGGACGTGGAGAGAGATGAACACAGTACCGACTCAGCCTCTTCCTTTTTGTTTGCTCTGCTACTCTAGTCTGCAGGATGGAGCTGCCTGCATTCTTGAGTCTTGTCTGCTTGGCTAAACCTCTCTGGAAACAGACAGAGGTGTATGCCCTGGTGGTTCCAGTGGAGTCTGGCTGGCAGTGAGGATGGACCACCAGTGTGGACCAATCTGTGTGGGCGATGACTCTGCCAGATCCCAAGTAGTAAATGTTATTTTGATGCCAAGACTTTCAAAGATGGGCATCCAGGTTAGAGTCGTGTTCCCTGGTTTCTCATTGGTGGCAGGGAATGGCTGTTCTGGTCTGACTGGCCTGGCTTGCCCCATTCTGCAGCACAGACGACTTCCTTGATAGTGTTTGCAGAACTGAAGACACTGAGAAGAGACTTTCGGGGAGCTGGGTTTTGTCTCTGGTGTTCGGAAGGCTGAGCCAGGGCTGTACCGCAGACAGGTGCTTCAGAGCTGCATTACGCTGGAGTTTATTTAAACAAAGAGGAAAAGGCCATAATGTGATCAGACAAGTCACACTTGGCACGTTGATTGACGTGGCAGAGAAGTTGAAGAAGGCAGCATTTACGGTCCATCCCAGAACCTGACTGAAGGACTGTACGTATCTGAAGGAACAGCAGGCATCTCACAAGGAAGGCCTGCCCTAGCTGGGCCTTTGGAGACAGGCCAGAGAGGCCAGAGAAATCACAGCAAACCCTTCAAAGGAACAAAAAGCATGTATCAAGGAAAGGAGCTTGGGATTGATTTTTTTTTTAAACAACTTCTGTACAGCGTTTAGCTTAGATCCAAACACTGAAGCTAACACACCCCTCTGGTACTTTGGTGAAAACTCCATGGTAGACTCAGATGGAGCCCCCACCCCTGTAAGGTGGACTGACCTTTCTGACTGATGTAGAGGACAGATTTGTCACCTGTCTGTCCTTTAGGCTCCCTGGAATGTTGATGTTCTGTGTAGCTGCTTCATCTCTTTCTCATGGGCACCTTCCTGTCAGTCTCTGCTTTCTCCTGTCTGTGCTTCATCTGTGTTGAATGTTGGTTGCCCTTTTTGCAAGAATGTTGTGAGCCTTGTCTTCATGGAAAATTAAATCCATTTCCAGAATTCCTGGCCAATGTTTCCAGGGACACTTGACCCAGAAGTTAACTTTCTGAGGCGTCTATAAAGAATGCACGGATCTACTAAAGATAACATCATATAATGTCTAGAAGTCAGAGTCAGTCTATTGCCCGGGTCTCTCTTCTAGGAAGCTGTAGACACCTCATTGTCATATGTCAAAACCAAAGTCTCCATGACGTTGGCGGTGGCTGTCATGTCTTCACTGCAGGCCTGATAGGACCTCTCTGAGATTGTTCAAGACAGAGAGCGGACGGACTTAGCTAGGTGGCTGCTGGTGCAGGGTGGGCTGAGTGCCCGCCCGTGAGCGTACATCCATGTTAAGCATTTAGCACAGTGCTTTCAGGCCTCCCTGCCGGAATTGCTGTCCTTTCCTTGCTGAGGACCCTGATGGCAGGTAGGCGTCCTGTTCTTTTTTTCCTCTGTGGCCTGAGGCCATTTCTTAGGGTCGGCACCCTGGTCTGCTGCTTCTCATCTGGCAGTTTCTCATGTGTTCCTTATGGACCAGAACACGAGAAGGGGCCGAGGTCCCCTGTGCAGCACAGAACATGAGAACTCACTCGGGTTTCAGGCAGTGGTTTTGTGTTGGGAGGCCATTTTTAGAACTTTGTCCTTCTGAAGGGCTGAGGTTTGTAGGGCCTGACCTCTGTCAGAGTTGAGTTACTATACCTGACTGAGAGCTACAGTTCAGTACACGTGTGCCTTATGGGCCAGCCTAGGGAACAAATTTGTTTTTTTAATTGGGTTTGGCCTTCAGGGACTTAGGTCTTCTTTCGCGGGGGTGGGGAGCCTACTCTGGTGCATGGGTAGAGGGTTTTGTTGGAGGGTGGTGTTCATAGCTATTTCTTCTTAGCTGGAGAGCTAAGGGTCACGCCTGCCCTCCCCCTTGCTGGCATTTTTAGGCCCAGAGGAGCTGAAGGCAGGCTCCTGTGCATGCTGGCTGGAGGTTCTGAGATTTTGCTTTCTGTTCCATTTTGCCCACAAATCCACCTGCTGTTACTGGGCTGTATATTTGGAGTTGGGCTGAGAGGTTGAGTTGAGTTGTGGCCATACATGGCTAAGTGTTCACGCTTGGTGCGTAGACAGGAAGTGTAATGAAGTGGGGAGGAGGCTCTGCTTTCAGGCCTCACTCTTGACCTCCAGGGAGAGGGTTTAATGTTTGATTTCTTAATCTGATATTAGTGAATCACCCTGAAAACAGTTTCTTGGGTCTTGCAAAGCTACTTAAATGATGGTCCTCTGACAAGCACCAGTGGACTTGAACCCCAAATCTGTGCTGTGGTTTGGATGAAGTGTGAGTGTGTGCCCCATGGCTTCTTGTGTTGGAAGCTTAGTCCCCTGTGTTAAAAAGAGGTGGGAATTGATTGCCCTGGGAAGAGATTAAGGTGGTCATTCCAAAGAGAGGGCGGTTAGAGAAGAACAAAGAGCCCTAAAGTGTTCCGGGTTCACCTCTTCCCGCGTGTGCTTTCTGTGTGGCCCATGTGCCCATGTGACACAGTTCAGGGAGCCAGCACTCTGCCTTTGACCTTCAAAATTGTGAACTAAATAAACATCTTTACTTTCTGATCCAACCTCAGGCATTTTGTTACAGGCACAGAAAACAGACTTACATAGTTGATGGAGTTCACCTGTATTTCTGTTACCATGGGTAAACGTGGGACTGGAGCTGGGACTAGCAGAGGGTTTTCTGGTGCGGTTGTTTGAATGACCACATCGTTTTAGTTGGTCCTTTTGTCCTTTCCCTAAAGAGGAAGTAGCCTGGGAACAGTGCTTGTTCGGTAGTGTTTATTTAGGATTGTGCCTCTCTAAAGGCTGCTTATTTAAGTCCATCCTTAAAGTACTGTAGAGGCTGGCATACTGTTGAGCAGTGGGGCTGGTGGAAGGTGGTGCTGGAAAACACTGAATTCTCAGTGCCGATTCCCGTGTCCATAGCTCAGTGCAGTCAAGTGTGGCCTTCTGTCTTCAAGCGGGGAAGAAATATAAAGTTATATATAAACGGGCTGTGGCTGCACTCCATGAGGATGCTGGGGAACAGAAGGGACAGAAGCCCGTGACTCCTGGTGCTGTTTCTGGGCAGTCTCTGGAGAGTGAGTGTGTTTCAAAGGCCGTGCTTAAAAGGGAAGACTTTATTTCTCTGCTGCAATAGCACCAAGGCACCAACAGTGGATGTGAACATGGGATACACTTGTTTGCACACACTGAGAGTCAGTGGCTTTCAGGAAGACACATGTCCTCATGCTGTTGAGGTGTGGCCTCAAATCTTGTCTCTGCCAGTGCTTACTTCATGACCTTGGCAAGTCTTTGAAGTGGTGAGGATTAGGCACTTTACCTTTTGGCATAGGGCATATCTCTAGAGAGGTAAATATTAAATTTGCTATTAATAAGAAGTAACAAATATCTAAAAGGAATTAATTTTAAATTTTCCCTTAAGCCTCCGCACCCTGGCCTGACCCTTTTACATCATGAGCTTTGTTTCCCCTTATCAAAACTTCCTCAGACCACTTAAGGGAAAACTTTAGGGAAGGGTGTTAACGTTAGTTAGCGGGGGCAGCCACTGAACTTCCCCACCATGCATCAGGGCGTTTCATTCATTTGGAGGCGGGATCTTGAGCCTGAGATCCTCCTGGCATCGTGGTGGTGGGGCTCCAGTTGTGTGCCATTGTGTCTCAGAGTACTTCAGGAATATGGGGCCTCCCAGTTTTGATCAGTTCCAGCTTTAGCACCTTTGCTGCCTGTTGGCTGCCTAGTGAAGACCAGATGTAAAGTGTGTTTAAATCAGCAAGCTACGAACCAACACAGCAGTTTTATGTTTCGTTTCAAAAGGTCCTTCTTTCACTGGGGTTGTCTGCTGTTGTCCTGTATTTTCCCAGAAGCGTGAGAGAGGTGTTTGATCTTAGGGATGCTGCGGTCTTTCTGTGTAAAGATGGGTCAAGTGTAGTCACAGCTTTGCTGAGATGTGTGTGTATCCGGATGCTCTTTTCAGGTGTGCAGTTCAGCAGGTGTTCCCAGAACTTCACCAAATGGTGTGCTTGTCTTAACTCTCTGACAGTCTGTCTTCACATCCCAGCCAAGGTGACAGCAAGTCTACTCTGTCCACTGTGGGTCTGTAACTTTGCCTTTCCTGTCTCCATATGAGTTGAGACACACGCTGTTGGCTCTTTTCATACAGTGTGGTGACGGCCTTCTGTGTCTGTGGTGCTGGGAACTGAGCCGTGTGCTTAACTACAGAGGTGCTCCACTTAGCCTGTGCCCCAGCCTCTTCCTCATTTTGAGAGAGGTTCTCAGTAGTCTACAGCCAAGGCAGGCCTTGATTCATCTGCTTTAGCCTCCTGCAGAGCTGGGGTTGCAAACTCAACAAAGATAAGCCTACCCCTGCCTCACACCACTGTGACCACCGATGTTTAGGTTTTGAGAAATGACCATACTGCTTTTTGACTTTGCTTTGTCTTTGAACAGCAGCAGTTTGGGGTGGTCCTGTTTCTGTGCCCTGGCCACCTGGTGGGCAGCGTCTTAAACAGTGGGCTTTTGCAGGAATGACTTCCCTGTTTGCCAGAAGAGCAGAGCCAAGCTCAGCTGGACACAGAGATCTTGAGGCTTCCCAGGAGGACCTGCAGGTCTGGGCCCAGCTGGAGCTGAGTAGATTAGCAGCAATGGCCCCCTGCTGTTGTTGGTAATTGTCCTCCCAGCGGCCTTGCACTTACAGAAGAGGGATTGAGGCACAGAAAGTGACATGGCCTGGCCAGGGTCCCCTCATCAGAGCTGAGAACAGATGTAGGGAGCCCGGGTTTGGTTCGTTAGTGTGTATCTAAGAGGCGGTAGGATGTTCTGGGTAAGAAAAGACTTAATGCCTTCCCTGTTCCTTGCCTCTCCTGAGGACTGCCGTTCCCCTGCCTGCTGGCCCTTCCAGGGTCCTTGTTCTGCAGATAGCAGGACCAATACCTGCAGCTTCTGGGTCATCTTACTGTCACACCAGCCGTCCTTATGGAGTGTCTTCTGTCTGTCAGACTCTGTCCTCTTTTTTGAGCTCAATGTAAGGGACAATTCAAAGCAAATGGTGCAGTGGCCCAGAGGTGAGAGTCCATTCAAGGGTGGGGTTCCTGCCTCAGATGGGTTATGTGTGATGTTAGAGACATGAAGATGAGCAATCTGAGAGGACCAGCTGAGCATTTGGTGGATGGCTGTCACTGTGTGTGTCCTTGGTGAGTCTAGCTAGTCTGAGGGAGTCATGGTGACATGGGACAGGAAGAACGCTGGCTTTAGAACTCACTAGAGCTGAGTGCCACCACTGTCCCCGAGTCTCTGGGGACTTAGGGACTCTCAGGTGGAGTTACAGTGTGCTCACCACTGTGTTTCGCTCCTCTCATTGGGCAGCTGGAGCACTGGTAGCCTTAACGACAGATGTGTTTCTCAGTGCTGGTGGGGATGCACAAAAATGCTCTGGAGATCGTGGCAGTTCCTGCTTGTCCTGTCGCTGATCCGCAGTATAATTGGTCACTGTCTTGGTCAGGAGATGGACCAGTGTTGCATCAGACATCTCATGAGCTAAAAAAGGGTGTGTATCTGTCTGTCTGTCTGTCTTGTCTATCTGTGTTTCCATCCTTGTGTTCTGAATTCTCTGAAATGCACACTGAACCTCTTGTAAAAGTGTCCTGACCCAGTCAGTCTGGCGTGTCACCACAGAGTTCTCATTCCTCCCAGGGTTGCACTGGACAGCTGGCTTGGTTCTAGTTGCCCAAGGGCTCCACAGAGAGCCTCAGGGTTTCAGTGAGAAGCAGGGCCTGGTTAACATGAATGCCTCATGATCGGTGCCCTCCTTACAGTCCCTGTTCATCTCTTCCCCTCCCCCAGAGCTGGGAGGCCCCTTGTTCAGCAGGAAATGTGCAGTCCTGGTTGGGCTTACCAGGCAGGTGAGCTTAGCGGCCTTTAAAAGCCAAGCCCCCTTAGGTAAAGGAAATTCCTTATTGATTGAAGTCTGCATATCCCCAACTGTTTGGTCTGATTCCTAGACTGCTTGGTTTCTAGACACTCATTGACTGTCTCTGCTTTTGTAAAATATTCATGGTCAGGTGGGCTGGCCTGTGAGGGTGTGGAGGCCACATCGGGTTTACTCCTGATGGTGTTCTAGTGTGACAAGGGTGTGCTTTGCCAGGCAGGCACCCCGTGAAGTGTGCTGTGTGGCTTACTGCACTTTGCTGAATTCTGCTCCCCTGCTGCGTATGAGCCTGAGGTTGTGCAAGATTTGACCTCGGCTTTTCTGGGGCCTGCTATGAAGTCCGTGTTCCCTTTCTCACAGGATTGTTATGGAGTCTAGAAAAAATTTAAAGACTTATTTTACATCTGGCTGCGGTTTCCCCTCCCTCCTCTCCTTCCAGCCTTCCCCTGCCTTTTCTGTCCCCGCCCCAACCACTTCTCTGCTTTTGTTCAGGAAAGAGGAGGTTCCCTAATGATGTCAACAAAGTATGGCATATCAAGTTCTCCAACGTATTAAGGCTGGACAAGGCGACCCAGTATGAAGAGTAGGGTCCCAAAGTTGTGTAGCATGTTGGCCCCCCCCCCCAAAAAAAAGACAGTGTTTCTCTGTAGCTTTGGAGCCTGTCCTGAAACTTGCTCTGTAGACCGGGCTGGTCTGGAACTCACAGAGATCCATCCTTCTGCCTCTGACTCCCCAGTGCTGGGATTAAAGGCGAGCACCACCGCTGTCTGGCACTCGTGAGGCAGCGGAGCTGATGTACGTAGGAATTATGTGCCCAGGCTGCATATGCGTGAACATGGGTCTTTGTTGTTTTTCATTTGGTTTTAATAAAAATTCCAATGTTCATTTCCCAATGAACTATCTAATTTATTTGGAAGTCCGTGTGGTTTTTCAAACGTTTGCCCAACATACTAGCCCTGACTTCATCTCTGGGCCTGCTCAGTATCTTGGCAAAAACCCTGACCTTTATTCTCTCTCTCTGTCTCTGACCGTTGTGTGTGTGCGCATACACACACGTGTGCAGTGTGGTACAGAGGCTAGAGGAGAATGTTGTAGCCTGTGTTGTCATCCTCTGTCTTACTCCCTGGTGACTTGAGCTAGGCTGGCAGCCATCCAGTCCAAGGGGTCCTCTCGTCTCTAGAGCTGGGGTTATGGGGCGTGCGCAGCCACACACAGCTTCTGTGTGGGTGTCAGGGTTTGAAGTCAGGTCCTGTAGCACGCACGCAGGCAGCCTAGCTGCTGAGCTGGCTACCTCCCTTCTCTGTTCAGGGAGACGTCCTGAAAATCCCACTGATGACCACTAGGGGAGCTAGGGAGCTGCAGAGGGTTCATCCTTGGGACTTAGGTGGCAGTGTCCTCTGGGTGGGGATTTTGTTGGAGAATTGTGACCACAGGCTAGTTGAAGGCCAGAGTTTTGGGTCTCATTTTGATTCCCTGGCTAGTTTGGAATCCTAATGAAGATAAGGCTAGCCTCAAAGTTGGAACTCTCTAATGAAGACAGGTCTGATATCCTCTGCTGTCAGATGCTGGGATTTAAGGCATGCACCACCATACCCAATCCCCTTAGTTTACTCGGCCTGAGTTTGTCTTGTTCCCAGTCAACGTTTCTTAAGTTATCCCATCTATCTCCTACCTCTGGTCTCTTACCTCCGTATAGACCTTTCTTGCTGTGTAGCTGGGTGACTGGCCCTCACATTCTCTTCTTTTTCTTGTGTTTATCATCTCTGAACGCCAGCCCCTCCTGTCTCTCTCCTGCCTAGCTATTGGCCACTCTACTCTTTATTTGACCAATCAGGTGAGTAACACAGCTTCACGGAGTTAAACAAGTACAGCATAAAAGAACGCAACACGTCTTTGCATCATTAAACAAATGCTCCGCAGCGTAAACATTGTAACATCTCCAACAGTCTCCTAGTTGTCTGGACACGCAGGCTGGCATTTAAAGTCTCTCTGTCTCACCTTTATTATCTGCCGATTCAGTGGAATGATTATTCAGGTTTTCTTCTAGCCTACATGGTTGTGGTTGATGCTGGGGTGTGGGACTGAGTTTATTAAGCAGACTAATGTGAGACAGCCCAAGGCGGTTTAGGTGAAGAGCCTCCGCTGACAAGAGTAGAGCTCACCTCGCAGGGACTGACCAGAAAGGTCACTGTGAGGGCGAGGAGGGCCTTTTCTGTATGGACCTGCAGTGCAGGTCTCGTTTTCATAGTGGTCCTTGGCCAGCTAACTTAGCAGCGCCACTGACTTTGAGAGAACATTGATGACTGCAGCCGACTGCCAACTCTGTGAGCTTCTTTGAGCCATTTTGCTAAAGATGAGATTATGCTGGCTCATTTTTTGTCCACCTGACATAAACTAGAGTCACCTGGGAAGAGAGACTGTCCACTGAGAAGGTGCCTCCATTAGGCTGAGCTCTAGGGAAGTCAGAGGGCAATCATCATGATTAGTGATTGAGGTGGGAGGGCCCAGCCAGTGTGGGTGATGTTACCCTTGGGGGAGTCTCATTCAAATCACAACCCTGGCTTTGGAATGAGCTGAAACTGCAGGTGAGTCTAGAGACTGCAAGATGAGAACTGAGCTGCCAGGCACCTTCTCTCCCTGCTGTCACTCACGTGGGCCCTTTCCACATGCCCCTGGAGCTGGGCTGAAAGCTGTCTTACTGGTGTGGGCTGCCTGAGGTCAAGTCAGCCTGCTGAGCTAGGCCACTGGGTGCTCTTTGGCCATACCCCGCAATCTTACAAGGGCATAACCTCACGGCGATGCTGTGTTCAATTCCCCAAAGGTTCAGATTCAGCTGACCAGGCTGAGACACGAAGGCGGCCCAGGTGGAGAACCTCTACCTAGCAGGGAGGCCTGCTTGTCAGGGCATCTCTGTTCAGAGCAGAGCCCCACAGTCCTGTGAGGGCCCATGGCTGTTGGTTTCAGCACCTCTCACAGAAACGGAGAACTGTGGAGGAGTGGCAGGCCCTGTGGGGTGCTGGTGGTGATGTCCACCCAAGCCCACTCATGCATTAGCACGTTTGAGGATGAGGTCCAGGTCGGAGGAGCCACTCAGACCCACTTGCTAGCAGGAGCCCATGGTGGCCAGGGTCAGGGAGGGTGGCTGCAGCCAGGAGCTTCCAGTCCTGTGATCATGTCAGAATGGCCTGACGTGGGTCTGGGCACAGGGACTCAGGTGAGGGTCCCTGTAAAGTGGGGCAGCCCTCATGACGCTTCCTAGGGCAGCCAGGAGGCTGTGACTGTCTTTGTTAGCTGTGTGTTGGGAGCTGCAGAGACCGCTGTTGGCAGCGGGTTTCCCTGGAAAACTCCCGATAAGAGGACACTTGGCTTTTATTAGGTCTTTTGATGTATAAGCTTTGTGTTGACTTTCTGTGTGTACATGTCTGAGTTTATAAAAAGAACAGCTGTGGGGAAACTGTGTTTGAACTTTAACCCTGGCAGAGTGCAGGAGCTTCTGGTTGGCAGACTCTATGCGTGCAGCTCTATCCAGAGCTGATAGAGACTGATGTGCAGCCTAGCCCGCCGAGTGGGGCTCAGGAACGTCTTTTGCTTGCCAGTTATCTTGAAGGTTTGTTACCCACGAGGAAAATAGTTGTATTAAAAGTTAGAAACATAGTATGAAGTTCACCTGGAAAAAGTTCAGCCTAAGGAAATAGCCCAGTTGTGTTGCGTCTGTGCAGTGTGCGTGCATATGTGTGCATGTGTGTGCGTGGTGTGCTCATTGTGTTGTTTGTTGCCTGTGTCCTCTTGTTGATCATTTTGATCAGGCCTTTGAAGTAGGTGGAGGAGGCCGCTGTAAAGATGGAGGGTTTGGAGAAATTGTTTAGAAGAACGGCGGTCATAGTTTTAGGTGTAAGGGTAAGAAAGGAATTGGGAACAGGGTTTCTGGTAGGTCGTCATGAATGTCATTGGCAATCTGGGGTGGGAGAGCCAGGGACACAGAAATACCCCCCAAATTTTTTGGGGGGGGAGACAAAATTTCTGAGTAACTATGGAATCTAGTTAGGGAGAAGGTTTGGGGAATATTATTTTCAGGTGTGTGACTTTTGTTTATGCTGCATTTGTTTAACTCTGTGAAGCTGTGATTCTTTGCCTGTCTAGAACACCTGATGGTCCTAATAAAGAGCTGAATGGCCAATAGGGAGGCAGGAGCAAGGATAGGCGGGGCTGGCAGGCAGAGAGAACGAATAGAAGGGGAACCAAGAGCAAGGAGAGGAGAGCATCAGGGGTCAGCCACCTAGTCACCCAGCCAGCCACAGGGAAAGAAGGAAAGTAAGGTTTACAGAATTAAGAAAGATAAAAGCCCAGAGGCAAAAGGTAGTTGGGGATTATTTAAGAAAAGCTAGCAAGAAACAAGCTAAGCCAAGTCTGAGCATTCATACCTCCATGTGTGATTTACTTGGGAGCTGGGTTGTGGCCCCAAGAGGAAAGATCCAAAAGAGTAAAAAATAGCAGCAGTGAAAGGTGGGGATTCCGTGACCCAGTTCACCTTCAGGGGAGAATAAGCTCTGGGTGAGGGTTGTTTGCCAGGTTCAGAGCAGTAGGTTGCCATGCCTGCTACCTTCCCTGGTCCAGACCTGTGAAGCATCCTGTAGTGACAAGGATGGTGATTGGCATAGACCAGGCATTAGACCATCAGACCTAGGCAGGGGCTTTGTTTTCGTGGAGAGACTAGGTCGCTTAGCTTCAGCTGTGGTGACACGCTTAGCTTCAGCTGTGGTGGGAGTGTGTACTCACTGAGCAGAGTGGGCTGTTAGAGCCGAGCACTGCAGAGCTTGTGAGGACTTCATCTTTCACTGCCAGGACGGCTTGAAAGAAAATGGTGATAGCTATTCAGGTTTAAAGCATAAAGGACTTAAGTCATCATAGAACTATTTTAATGAATTCTGTCCAGGGGTCTGAAGTATATAGTGAGTGCTGCAGAAGCCTGGGCCCAGAAGGCAGAGCCCTTTCTTTCTGTACCTCCCAGTGTGGTAGGGCACTGCACACCGCATTTTCTCCTCAGAAGTCCCAGAAGCAGGCTCTGCTTCCTATTAGGAGTGTGTGCGTGCGTGCGTGCGTGTGTGTGTGTGTGTGTGTGTGTGTGTGTGT
>LOJH01002751.1:0-11479 GCA_001685095.1 Ellobius talpinus
TTCCTTTCTTCTTCTCATATATTACATATAACCGTATTTTCCCCTTCCCCCCTCCTCCCAGGCCATCCCTCAAACCTCTCTCTCCCCCAGATCCATGCCTCCTCTGTTTCCCTTGGGAAGGAGGCAGGCCTCCCAGGGATAGCAACCAAAGGTGGCACATCAAGTTACAGTAAGACTAGGCACATTCCCTCCTATGAAGGCTGATGGAACTAGATGCAGAGACCCACAGCCAAACAGCACAGGGAGCTCCAGGAATCTTGCGGAAAGGGGGGGTTTTCTTAATTAGTGATTGATATGGGAGGGTCCAGCCCATTGTGGGTGGTGCCACTCCTGAACTGGTGGTCTTAGGTTTATAAGAAAGCAGGCTGAGTAAGCCATACAGAGCAAGCCAGTAAATAGTCCTCCACGGCCTCTCCATCAGCATCGGCCTCCAGGTTCCTGCTCTGTTTGAGTTCCTATTCTGAGGCCTTTCAGTGATGAACAGTAATGTGGAAATGTAAGCCAAGTAACCCTTTCCTTGCCAAGTTGCCTTGGGTCACTGTGTTTCATCAAAGCAATGGTCACCCTGACTAAAACAGCTTCCCACCACTTACTACTTCAGGCAAGTTCCACCATCTATAACTCTAGTTCCAGGGGAGCTAATGACCTCTCCTGACATCTGAGGGTGCCTGAGTTCACACCCACACAGCCCCTGTCACAACAAAATAGATAAATATGTAAAAAAAGGCTAAAACGCCTGGAACCCGAGCATTTGGAAAGCTGAGGCAGGAGGATTGACACCAATTCCAAGCCAGCCTACATATAATTTTAGGGCTATTGTTTAACAAAACCAAATGGTGAAGTCAGAGAGAAGGGCATGGTTCAGCTGGTAAAATACTGGCCAAGGACCTGAATTTGATCATCAGTACACATGCCAAAATAAAAAAAAAAAGACAAAAAAATTGCTGGGAGCCTGGGGCTGGATGACCAACCAGACTAGCCTACTTGGTGTGCTCCAGGCCAGTGAGAGACAGTCTCAAAGAAGACTAATGGCAATCCCAAGGTTGTCTTCTGGTTTCTGTACATGAACACCCCTTGTAAGCAGACATGCACACATACACAGACATCAATGAAGAGGGGTGCAGAAGAGGAATGGGGAGATGAAGTGAGCGAGTATTAGGTAGATGGTGACCAAGTGAATGAATCACCATGAAAGGACATGGAGAGAGCCATCTGCCAGCTGTGACACGCTGAAGCCATCCATCTCTTAGTCTAATGGGACCCAGAATTATTTATCTGGAAAAAATGGGGCTAACTTGGGCACCTATTTGTGAGTGTTATTGTGAGTATTCACTGAGAGAGGACAGAAAAGCCCAAGGTAAGAATCCAAAACATGCCAGCCATTGTCACCAACAGGCTGAAAGGTGGAGTGAACAAATGAATGGATGGATGAAAAACTTTATCAAGGCGAGGGGGAGAGGAGGATGAGAGAAGAGAGTGGAGGGTGCACGCAGGTGCCTCCTGCATGTGGTCCAGTCCGCCTCACACACAGGGAATTTCCCCTGGCCAGGCCAGCCTGCTTGGCTTCAGCAGCAAGATAAGATGCTTGGGCTGTCTTTTCATCTCCTGTGCCTCCCAGCCCTCCCCCGCCTAACCCCTCTTGGCAATTGGGACCTTCAAAGTCCCTGCTGGCTCCAGATCTGTAGATAATCTCTTACTGTAATTCTACCCTGGAAAGAAGGCTGATAAACTCCAGATGGAGTGTGAGGTCTTCAGACTCACTTTCCCTGTCCAGATAACACTGTAGGGCCAGACTCTAGCTACCCTATTAGGAAAAATTCTTCCTTTTAGGGAGTAGGGGTCATAGGAGCACAAGATTTGATGTCAGACCAGCTGAGATCCCAATTCTGGCTTTATTCATAATTTGGCAGAATGTACCGTGTTCTGGGAGGCTGGAAGCCTTCAGGGAGAGGCGACAAGAAAGACCCAGGCTTAGGAAGGGTCAGACCTTTGCTCTCACAGAGGGTCTGGTGGATCAGTCAGACCTCCCTGGAGGGTGGCCTGGGAGGCATCTCCTGACATCCTGATCTCAGAGTGGAGATGCTAAGGTCCAGCATGCACGCAAGCATCTTAAGAGACAGCCGTAGGGCTCTGTGTTTGAGTCAGTCACTGAAGTTTGAAGTCAGCTCTTTGATTCACTGGGTGTAAGACACCGAGGTAGCTTACATGAGCTGTTTGAGCCTTAGTGGCCTTATCTGGGAAAAGGGTACTAATAGTCCCCACCTCCCTGTCAACTGTAGAGGGCATGAGGAGACAGTAGAGGAGTGTGCACTGTGGTTAGAAAAAGACACAAAAGTGAAATGTACTCTTCTTGTCCAAATTGTGACCAGGATTGTGGTCACAAGTGGTGGAGAAACTGGTGAGATCCATCTGTGGGTGACATTCGTGAAGGGTCAATAGGTGGATAAGGACCCTCTCACCCACTTACACATTAATATTTCCTGAGTCAGGCACCTCCCATCAGCTAATCTTACCTTCGGTTCCCAAGTGGTTCAGAGATCAGGCAGAGGTATGGCCAGGGCTGATGTGTGTGGATGTTCCCTGAGCAGCAGATCTGGGCATGCCCTGCAAAGGGAGAGGAGTCAGGAATGGACTGGGGCCCCGCAGGAGAGGCCTTTGGCTTACTATGATCTTTGACTTACTCCCTATGCCTTTCATAAACCCATTATGTAAATCCATCTAGATTTAAGATCCAAACCCTACCTAGTGCTAAGAGAATCTAGGGTACTTTAAGATTAAAACCAGGAGCAAAACAAAAACTTTAAGGCGAGCAGCTCCTGATCAACCTTGTAAAGAGAAAAAGGCAATTAAAACTCTGAGAGATGCCGTCTGCGTCTATCAGATCAAGAGAGATGAGAAGCACGATAACATCTTGAGTCGGGGGCTTTGTAGAAAAACAGGCATATTTGCCACAGGCCGAGGAAGGAAAACACATGTCCAACCCTTTTGGAAAGCTATTAGGTTGCAGTTGCTGAAATAAAATGAGTTCCCCTTTTGGCTCAGCAATTCAAGTAATGTGTTCTTCAGTTACACTTGCAAAAATGGGAAAAGGCATTTTTAACCCAAGAGCATTATTTACATAATCACATCGGGAAAAATATAAAAGCTTGAATGCCTCCACACAGGGACTGGATACATTGCATTCTAGCTGGATGAAGGAAAACGAAACAGACATAACAGAAAACAAAATATACAGTGCTTCTCTGGGTGCGGCCAAGGATATGTGGGTGGTGTGTTTGCTTAAACTGATCAGGAGTTGTCCTGGGGAGGGCACTTGAATGTTTTTTCCTATTTGCATGCATTGATTATTAAATAAACAAATATTAACATCCTCCAAATAAAAATAAGAACACATCACTAACCATAACCATAGATGCAAAAGCTCTTGACAATCCATGAGACATTCACGATAGGCTGACATGACACTTGGTTTACTGGGACCTCGTGCAATCGTGAAATGTCCTGGATTAGGAAAGCAGTGGAGTGAATGGCACCTGGCGGTTGCCTTGACCAGGGTTACACTTGTGCAATGCATTTTGCTGTCGCCTGATAATGCAAGGACAAAATGGCGAACAAGTTGTGCCACATAGCTTGCATATTCCAACATCAGAAAGTTCCAGAGTCAACAGGGATAATATTTCTCCTGAACCAACAAGCAATTAGTAGCTTCCTCCTTGTTCTCCAGACCATCCCTGAGAACCTGAACTGTCTTGTTGGATGGCATGTTTACTCCATTCCAGGCAGAAACACAGGCTTGTGTACATGGGACACTTCACTCTCTCCTGGGTACAGGGGACAAAGATGCATGATTGCCACCCTTTCAGAAGTGACAATGGGACAACTAGATAGTGGGAAGTCTGCGTGAACAAGAGACCGTGATTTGAATGCATCGTGAATGAATTCGCTTCTGGCAACAGGGTGGTTCACCTGGGTGGCACAGAAGTCTCTGAGTCCCATGTGACATCGAGCTAATGACAGTAAATGGGATCAGGTGTCTGCAAGTGACCTGTGAGTTTAATAATCTTTCTCCTATGCACTTGGAAGACTTCAGATCTCTTTGTTGCTGGGTGGGTAGAACATTTACATGTCTTAGATTCTGATACCACTGATCAGAGTACATTATTTTATGTTACTCTTGTCCTCAAACGAAGGAAGACATTACAGAGGGAACAAAGAATGACATTGAATGGCAGGAATATGTGATTTACCCTAGAAGGGTTCTTTTATCAGCCATGCGGCTTTTACATGTGCAGCATTACAAGGGTTAATTGAAAGCCTGTGGGTCCCAGAACATGACTGGTACTTTGAAGGCACCCAATAAACCCAAGTTTTTCTCTGTTTCTCAAAGAATTGAAAGGGCACAAATTTCCCCGCCTTGCTTGGAAAACACAGTATCTTTTCATTCTGCTACTATGACCATTCTGCCACCAGACTAGGGAATAAACATTTAGACAAGAGCATGCTGGTTCCCTGGAAACAGGTAGGCAAGCCTGATTGTGTGCAGCAATGGGGACATGCACACTGCAGAGTACTGATGTGTATTACAGTTCTTGCCCATGGAATAGCAAGATTAGCCTATGTCTCGTTTCTGTCCAGGTACCACGGGTTCCATACATTTGTGTCTTTGGAGTCATTCTTTGACAAGGAGCATTTTGCTGCAAAGAACAACAAACCCAACTCAAGGTGAAACAGAATAGTTTTACATATAATTAATTCCGGGGACAAAGGGTGACACCAGCAACCCAAGTCCTTCCCATATTTCTGCTCTACTAACCTTAATGCTGATTTCACCTCGATAGCAAAATGGTTGTTGCAGAACCGAAGTTCCAGCCAAACATGGAAGCATCTTGGGCTGGAAGGGAGAGAATATAATATTATTAATTTCATTTTAGGAACAGGAAGTGCTTAAGGAGTTGTTCAAACCACCCCCACCATATTAGCCAGAACTGGGTCACATGCTCACTCCTGATCATGGCAATAAGATGAGTTATCTTTGAACCAATGAGGTTCACCCTGCAGCAAGGGGAAAGAGGCTAAGGATCTATTCCGTGATCATTCTGATAGACTAAGATGCCCTCTCATGAGTTGGGGATAGCTCAGTGGTCCAGCACTTGCCTAAAATGCATAGGCATTGGGTTTGATTTCAAAGCACCAGAAAAGAGAAAAAGAGATGACTTCCCATGATCCTGATCTCTTTAAACTCTTATAAAATTCTCTCCCTTTGTGCTTTTTCCATACTCTTGACCAACAGTCATGGAATGCTCCTTCTATGGTTGTGCAACAGTATACAAGCTTCCATCTTGCTTGCCAGGCCCCTCTAGGACATTGCTGGTCAAAGAGTTAAGAGGCTGTATTGAAAATCCTCTGTGGCAGCAAGCAACTGCCTCTGGAAGCATAAGGCAGCCTCCATCTGACAGCCAGGAAGCTTGTGGATTGCTATGGATTGCAGTCTTCTCACCATGAGCAAACATGTTCAACCAACAGCTCAAGTGAACTTGCAAACTGATGATCCAAATCCTGTCTCTAGATGAGAGTGTCGCTTTCTAGATATCTCGATGGCAGAGAACATCACCATGTGGTATCTCAATATCTGACCCACAGAAACTAAGAAAATACATGTGTATTAAGTCCCCAAATCTGTGGCAGTTTGTTGCATAGTGATAGAAAACTCATAGTCTTTCTTATTTTAATAAATCTGAGAATTGTTTACCTTTTTCTTAACAGTTAAGGACACAGAATGACTTTCCCTAGACAAGTATGTTAAGGGCAACGTGGGAGGAAAGACATTTTTCCACGGGCGTGGGTGACAACAGATGCTGACTCCTCAGAAGAGAGGGGGAACACGGCTGTGCAAACAGAAAGCACCAACAGAATGTGAGCTTCCTGGCCTTTGGGAATGGGGAGGATGAGGAAAGGGAGTACCCAGGGAAGGTGAGTAAGTGTGTATACTGCAGAGCTGGCCTTGACTTATGCCTGCACCCTAACCCAACTATCAAAAGGGCACAGACTTTTCTTATGAATACTAATTGATGCACCAACCAAACCCAGTCTGACTTCTGGGTGAGTCCATTAGGTAGTTCCTAGAGAAGTAAGGCATCCACAATCCTGTCTTCTGTAGGGCCTAGCGGGATATGTTGGTTTGTCATGGCTGTGGTAAGAAGGTATCACACACGAGTGACCTAGACAACAAAATTTTTCATCTTATAGTTTTGGAGGCTGCTTTGTACAAGGGTTACCCCAACACGTGTCTTCATCCACATATGAAATTCTCCCTGTGGGAGTGTCTATTCCAGAATATTCTCCTTCTAGGACTGGTTAGATGGCTTAGTATGTAAAGTCTCTTACCATGCAAGCCCAGTGACCTGAGCTCAAACTCCAGGACCCCTGTAAAGGTAGGAGAGAACCAACTTCATTAGACTGTCCTTTGGCCTCTACCTGTGTGCTCTGGCCTATCTGACCTTACACTGTCACACACACACACACACATTGCAAGTAAGCTTAATAAAAATGAATTTCCTTTTCTAAATAGGATATAATATTAGGTTAGGTATCTACTTTACTCTAGGATAGTCATGCCTTAACTAATTATACCTGCAAGTTAGATCACATTCTAAAGTTCTAGGCCTGGGGACTTTGCCATAGAATTTGGCGGATAATTCAACCTAACCTATAATATTGGGATTGATAGTGTGTTCACTGATCTATGGTACAGTTAGCTTTTTATTTTCTAAACTTATTTATTTAATGAGACTTGGATTGAATGTAAATTTAACTTCATTTGAAGAGGTTGATAGACCCCAACTAACAACAACTTGTTTGAAGCAACTCTGTAGAATTTTCCTCAGGTTGCTCGAAGGAGCACTCACTTCCTCAAATATTCCAGAGGTCGTATTAGTTACTTTTCTGTTGTGGTAGGAAACGCCAGTGGAATAGGGGAGGAAGGGCTTACTTTGGTGACAGTTGCAGAGGTGATATAGTCAATCAGTGCTGAGAAAGCCACTTGAGGTTGATGCTGACCTGGCAGACAGGAAGAAAAAGAGAACAGGAAGTGAGGCGAGGCTATAAACTCTCAAAGCCTGCCCCCAGTAACATACTTCCTCTAACAAGCCCCTCCCCCAACAATCTTCCCAAATGGAGCTACCAAATGGGCATCAAGTGTTCAAATACATGAGCTATGGGGTCATTTTTCATCCAGACCACAACAATGTCCAATATTTATTTCACTGGAAAATGCTTACCCTTAGCTCCTGGCTCTGCAATGGCATTATTGAACGACAGTTTGTGTCTCATCCATACAGTAGCAAGGGAAATCATTTGAAATCTGCACCTTCCGCCAGAGAAAAAAAAGTCTTGCAGTTAAGGCAGCCCTAAAAGACTAGCTTCCCTGCAAAGTTGAGTGCACTGTCATTCCTGGTATACTTCCAAGGCCTCAGCCTCGGAGAGGAAGAGCCTGTGGGCGTTTCCCTGATCTTCCACCTAGAGACCAAACAGAACCAGCAGGTCTAATTGACTACAATTAATAGTTCACATGTTCTTCAAAAAGCAGTCTTGTTTAAGAGCTCTGACTGACTCATTTCCCTCTATGACAACATAGGTTACAAAGTGAAATTTCAATAGGCAGGGCTTGTTAAATGTCAGCAATGCAATCAGAGCATCTATGACAGAGCTGGAGGGAGTGTACTCAGAGGGAGAGTCCTCATAGGGAGAGCGGTACACTTACCCTGTCTCTACAAAGGACATTATCCATAGGTTGTTTCCTCCCCTCCTCTCTTTTTTAGACCTCCTTTCTCTTTCCTCTATTAGTCTATCCCAGGTAACACGACAAGAATGTCCACCAATGCGTGAACTAGAATGGTCCTAGACATTTTTTGACAGGCTTTCTTTTTGAAGCCACTGTTCAAAGACACTCAACTTTGAGAATATCAAACGCAATTCAATCCCAAGGGAGCATCGTGGAATGTGATAACTGGAGTTTGGGTTTTTTTCTTCTGTAAACCTGTCCTCCCAAATACTGATCTTGCCAATAGATTGGCTGATGAATTGGTTTTTCAGGACCCTGGCTTTGTCTGTTTGTCTTTTATTTCTCTCACTGGAACCGAGGTGCTTTTCTAAGGGACAACAACTCTTGGGTTGTACATGGTGCAAACCTAAAATAAAGGCAGAGAAAGGGCCAATGGGAAGATGACCAATCATACAAAAGGAAACAAGAATCAAGAACCAAAGAGCTGAAAGTAAGAGAAGCAAATAGCTACAACAGAATTGTTGAGTTTTGTTACAAAAACTAATGGTTCCAAGTTTCGATCTTGTCTTCCTGTTAAAACAGCCCAGTCTCTGGATCTGGAGGGCTACTACTCCAAGTCAGCCACTAACATCACATTACAAATGACTTTGCCAATGTGCTCAACTACTAATATCACGTTATGAATCACTTCAGCTATACATATTGTCACATGACTATAGTCAGCAATCCCCAGGGTCATGTGTCCCTGGAATGCAATAGGAAGTAGATTCTTGGAGACCAGTCCAGACCCTGGCACACTGCAGCCCTCCACTTCCTGGCACCTCGCTGTCTCTGTTGTAAGCCTGTGGAAATGCCACTCATTCCCCTGGTATGTTTTATTTTTCTCTCTTCTTTCCTTTTTTCCTTCCTTCTTTCCTTCCTTCCTTCTTTCTTTTTTATTTTGTTAGTTCATTTTTTTCGAGACAGGGTTTCTCTGTGTGACTCTGGCTGTCCTGTAACTCACTTTGTAGACCAAGCTGGCTTCAAACTCACAGAGATCTGCCTGCCTCTGCCTCCTGAGAGCTAGGATTTAAGGCATGAGCCAGCACCGCCAGGCAAACCCTGGCATGTTTTCAACCCAGGTGTACCTTATTGATGTCAGCAGGAAAGAGACCTCTGTGGCTGTGTTCTTATGGGTAACTTTGGAGGTAGTCTTGGGTTTGAACTCTAGTCCTGTCACTCCTAGATGTGTGATCTAACACATTACACCCTCCTTCAATGTCTCCTGCTGTACCTTCATGCTCTACATCCATGGATCACTTACGATGGGCCAGAATTACTCCGAGGACAATAACATTTGTACTGAACACAGGGGTGTTTTTCTGTCCAGCATTCCCTAAACAGTAGAGTTTAGCAACTCTTCCCCTGTCATCCACATTGTGTTAGGTATTGAAAGTCATCCAGAGAGAATCTGAAGTGTACAGGAGCATGTGGTAAGTTTTGCCTAAATGATACGCTCTTATTTATTTGAATGTATTTATTTATTTATTCATTTTATTTTATGTGCATTGTTGTTCTGCCATGGGTGTTGGAGTCTCCTGGAACTGGAATTACAGACAGTTATGAGCTGCCATGTGGGTGCTGAGAACTGAACCAGGCTAAGAACAGCCCGTGCTCTTTAACCACTGAGCCATCTCTCCAGTCCCAGATTTAAATGAGAAGTATGTACAGAGGCCCTGGGACCAATCCCTTGCTTGTAGATGTCAACCGGAGTTAGGACGACAGAACCCAACTCAAGGGATTGTGAGGATGAAGCAAAATGATGACTAGGAAGGTGTGTGTGGTGCTTGGACAGTGGGGTGGCTTGGTAAACCCTGTTCCCTTCCTTAGGTCGCAAGAGAATGCGCTGTGGACGCCATGAACTGCACTGTGCACCAGTGTGTCTAAAGGTTCAGTGTGGCCTGCGCTAAAAGGTCAGGTTTCCAGATTCTATGCCTGGAAAACAAAGTGCAGTGGATGTGGGGTTGTGGGATTTTTATAGCCTGACCTGTGTCGTGTGATTCTGAAGGTAGCATGAGGAACACTTTTGAGAAACCCTTGTCTGTGTTTTCCTAGCCGCGTTAATGTCACGTGGTTAGAGCTAAAGTGCTGTGTCTCTTGACAATAAAATGGAAGCAGTTCATTACAGTGCAACAATAGCCAGGTTAGGGTCATCTAAGAGTGGTTATCTGGGGGTGAGGGTGGCAGAGGTGAATAAACAACAAAGGTTCTCACAAAGGTGGCAGCTGCTGCCCATCTCTTGTGTGTGTGCATGAGCTGTGGTGGACAGCTGTCTCAGCTTTGCCAGTTTTCTTTTTAACTTTAAAAAAGAAATCTAAAATGTAAAAATTAACATTACATCTCCTAACTCTTAAAACTTAGAGATAATTCGCAACAAATTTCCTTTCTGCATTCTTTTTTCTTGGTGTTGGAGAGTGAATCCTTGGCCCAGCATGTATCGGTCACCTTCTCCGACACTGTGCTTCAGCTCTATTTACAGCTAATTAAAAAAAAAATCCTCGTGGGTCACACAAAACATTGTCTATGGGCGGAGTGGCCCACGGGCTGACAGATGAGCATGTGTTGACTAACTTGACATATGAGGGAAACGGGAGAAATGAGGGGACAGACAATAATAAAAGCAGTGTCTCCAAGAGAGTCTTGGAGTCCATTTATGATCTACAGTCATGAGTGTCCATGTGTCCATTGTGCAGAGACACAGACCAAACTTCACTTAGCTCCTTTCAGGCGGAGTTCTCCAGGCTGTGTGGGCCACACCCCCAGACCCGGCTGGAACACTGGCACAGGACTTCTCAGGAGGAGGGAAGGCCAAGCACTGAGCTTACTAATCTCCCACTGCCACCTTCCCCTTTGATGTCCTGACGGTTCAGTTCTGGCACTCACGAGGCAGTGGTACCAGGTTCCCCGCCCAGTGGCCTTCCACCAGAACAGCTCTTGGCAGGGGGTTCCAGGGACATCAAAGGCATAAAATTGCCCTGGAATGGCTTTACCAAGGTGCCTCATGAGTCTGAACAGCGACTGTAGGAGAAGGGAGATCAAAGTGGGAGCAGCTTTGAAAAGAGACGGGCCACCTGGGCCTGTTCTGTGTAGGGAGAGGCCACGGGAGAGGCCACGGTCCGGGGCCTGGCTGCAGGTCCCTGGTCAGAATCGGAGCCATATGCTTCTCGCCCTGTTTCCTTCATGGTGTAGGCTCAACATGACCTCAAGGCCTCCAAGACTGTCTCACCAAGGTTGCTTTTTTCTTGGCCTCCTGGATCTCGGCAGGCACTGCCTGTCATCTGAAGACGGAGGGCCACTGGGGCTTCACGCGGAGGGAGCAGTATATGTCATGAGTGCAGAACAGGCAGACAAGAGTGGACAAATCTCTCCTCTTTGGGAGGTGCCAAGCAGCCCCCCAAAAAGATGCGATATGTGTGCTAACACCTAAGGAATCATTGCTTACTTCTCAGGCCTGGTCCCCACAGCAATCGCTGCAGCCACGTGGAACGTTTTCCTAGTGGGCACTGGGACCATCAGGTAAGAAAGCAGTCGCCACGCTGTGAACTGTTCCTCACTGCTTCGGTTGCTGTCCTTACTTCTCAGAAAGGGCTAGTTTTGTGTGTCTTGTTTCTTTTTTTCTTCTTTCTTTCTTTCTTTCTTTCTTTCTTTCTTTCTTTCTTT
>LOJH01002751.1:11505-24387 GCA_001685095.1 Ellobius talpinus
CTCTCTCTCTCTCTCTCTCTCTCTCTCTCTCTCTCTTTCTTTCTTTCTTTCTGTCTTGTCTTGTTTCTTTAAAGCAGACACAAGCCACAGAGCGGGACCAGTGGTCCAATAACCACCCAGGGAAGCCGGCTGCTGAGTGGCATGTTGGCTTACCCCTCACTGCCAGCGTGATCTAGGGACCCAATCCTAAGCAACCAGACCAAGAGGAGGAGCCTGCATGAGCCCAGCTCATCAATTCCCCACCACTACTTTTAAATATGAATGAATGAGTTGTTTATAAAAGTCTTAGATACACAGGAAGAATACTTATGATATGTTTACAATGAAAAGGGCATTCCCATGTCCAAGAAATAGACAACATCAAAATATCCTGTTCTTGAAGGCAGTGCCCCCTCAGCCTCACCCCCACCCTACCCCCATACCACCCACCACCCACGCACCAATGCTTTCTGTGTGCTCAGGCACACACACATTCAGCATCTTTTCCTAACATGCCTTTTCTATCACGATGGCCACATTTTCTAAAGCCCCCCCCCACCCCACACTATGGGAATGCCAAGAGTATTTAGCTCTCTCTGGATCTTTCCAGTTGCTTCTAGTTTTTAATCTCTTGTAATAAAGCGACTAGAAATTCAAACATATTATGCCAGTTTGCTTATAGCTCCTGCTTAAATAGCTTTAACTGAACACATGCAAACTTTTCTCTATAACATGTGAAGGAAGGGACGATGGTGCCCATTTTAGAAATGAAGAAAAGCAAAGATGAACTAGGATCAAGTATCTATTTCCTTAGAGCAAATATCTGGTCATAAGTGCAGTAACTCATTAGGTGGGTGTTTATTGGATCTGACGGCTACACTCCATTAGACAATAAAAAGACAACCAGCTGAGTCTGCCCTCTTGATAGTTACAGTCTGGCAGGGGGGTCTTACATATGCTGTGAGGGCTCTTGCCTATGCAAATGGGATCAAGTGCTTTGAAGAGAAGATCTAAAGTGTTAGGAAGGAATAGTAGATGGGCTGAATTGAGGCCACACAGGAAGGGCCTGATGGAGGGAGCATTTGAGTGAGAGGTGTGAGCGGTGTGGGAGGTGTGAATGGTGAGAGAGGTGAGCAGTGTGAGTGATGAGCAGTGTGAGCAGTGTGAGGGGTGTGAGAGGTGTGAGAGGCATAAGTGGTGTGAGTGAGAGGTGTGAGCGGTGTGAGAGTTGTGAATAAGAGGTAGGAGAGGTGTGAACAGCGTGAGAGGTGTGAGTGGTGTGAGCAGTGTGAGAGGTATGAGAGGTATGAATGAGATGTAGGAGAGGTGTGAGCAGTGTGAGTGAGAGGTGTGAGCAGTGTGAGCAGTGTGAGAGGTGTGAGTAGTGTGAGCAGTGTGAGGGGTGTGAGAGGTATGAGAGGCATAAGTGGTGTGAGTGAGAGGTGTGAGCGGTGTGAGAGTTGTGAATAAGAGGTAGGAGAGGTGTGAACAGCGTGAGAGGTGTGAGTGGTGTGAGCAGTGTGAGAGGTATGAGAGGTATGAATGAGATGTAGGAGAGGTGTGAGCAGTGTGAGTGAGAGGTGTGAGCAGTGTGAGCAGTGTGAGAGGTGTGAGTAGTGTGAGCAGTGTGAGGGGTGTGAGAGGTATGAGAGGCATAAGTGGTGTGAGTGAGAGGTGTGAGCGGTGTGAGAGTTGTGAATAAGAGGTAGGACAGGTGTGAGAGTGTGAGTGAGAGGTATGAGTGGTGTGAGCAGTGTGAGAGGTGTGAGAGGTATGAGAGGTATGAATGAGAGGTGTGAGAAGTGTGATCGGTGTGAGTTGTATGAGGTGTGAGTGAGAGGTGTGAGCGGTGTGAGGTGTGAGCAGTGTGAGTGAGAAATGTAAGTAGAGGTGTGAGCAGTGTTAGAGGTGAGAGAGGTGTGAGAGGTGTTAGTGGTGAGAGAGGTATGAGCAGTATGAGCGGTGAGAGAGGTGTGATCTGTGTGAGAGGTGTGATCTGTGTGAGAGGCGTGAGCTGTGTGAGAGGTGTGAGCTGTGTGAGAGGTGTGAGCAGTGTGAGAAGTGTGAGCTGTGTGAGAGGTGTGAGCTGTGTGCGAGGTGTGAGCTGTGTAAGAGATGTGAGCTGTGTGAGCGGTGTGAGAGGTGTGAGCAATGTGAGAGGTGTGAGTGGTGTGAGAGGTGTGAGAGGTGTGAGAGGTGTGAGAGGTGTGAGTGGTGTGAGAGGTATGAGTGGTGTGAGAGATGTGAACAGTGTGGGAGGTGTGAGCGGTGTGGGAGGTGTGAGTGGTGAGAGGTGTGGTATGAGGTATGAGCGGTGTGAGAGATGTGAACAATGTGGGAGGTGTGAGCGGTGTGGGAGGTGTGAGCGGTGTGAGAAGTGTGAGCGGTGTGGGAGGTGTGAGTGAGAAGGGCCCAGGCAGAGAACGCCGCATTCACTAAGTCCCAGGTGTAAAAATCCCTCTGTGCTCTGCCTAAGTACTGGTCCGCAATCCTCGCCACTGTGGGTGTTATTAAGAGGAGTGGAAAGTGACTGGTCAGATGGACAGGAGGTCCTTAGGGGTCACAGAAAAGGATTCTGGATTTGTTCAAAATGTGGTGGACACAGGACCTGGGAGAGAAACCTTAGCTGCTTTGTGGGGAACCTTCAGGATGCCCTAGATGTGCCCAGAGAGCAACCAAATCTAGACTCCAGTTGGGTTTTTAGATAAGAAATAATCACTGTAATTCTAAAAATGAGCACATATCAGACCTCTACTCGATGCCAATCATCTTGCCTGGTAATTTTCATAGGCTGCTTATTTTAGATTCAGAGTAGCTGTTTGAGGCAGGAACAATTGTTACTACCCTCTTTTATAAGTGAATAAATTGAGACCAAAGAGATTAAGTAACTTGCCTAAAATTATCCAGCTAATTTCCTGTAACACACGCGATAGACAGTATCTTCAGCTGGAGAACTGGCCTCAGTAAATGTGAGGATCTGAATCATGCACACTGCGTTTTCTGGACACAGTGGAATGAAACTAGAACTTAATGAAAAGCCATCATGGATACTTAGAAACTAGAACAACACATCTCACGGATCAAACACAAATAATAAGAAAGACTGGGAAATATTTTGCTCTGAGAGACAAAATATAAGAAATGTCAAGGCATGTAGCATGCAGCTCAAATATTGTTTCAAAGGGAAACTGCAACTTTAAAATGCTTCTGTTACAAATAAACAAACATCTAAAGTCAGTGGCCTAAGTCTCTAATTTAGAAAATAGGAAAAGAGAGAGAGAGCTAAAAACAAACAGAAGGAAGAACCTAGGAATAAGGACAAAGGCCATGAAACAGAAAACAGAGAGGGGCAAGAGAGAAAACTGGCAAAGCCTATGTCAGGTTCTCTACGAATAACTGGAAAAGACGGACACACTTCTAAGTAGGCTAATTTAAAAACATTGACCACTAAGATCAGAAACAAGAAAGGAAATCACTGGTGTCAAAATGGTAATGGTAATGGTAACTCGGCATGAAGAGATTCCACAGGTGAAATGAAATGAACAAATGTCTTGAAAAATAAAACTTGCCAAAACTAACACAAGAAGCAATATATAAACCAACTCTGTGCCAATTAAAAGCATTACCTGTGTTATCAAAAGCCTGCTAAGAAGAAACCACCACATGTCAATGATTTTCCTGGTAAAGTCTATCAAGTCCTCCAGGAAGAAATGCACCAACATTCCAGAAATAGTTTTAGAACAGAAAAAAAGGAATCATTGCCCAACTGTTTTGTACGTCTGATATTATCACTCTTGGTGCTCAAATCTGATAGTGTTTAAAAGGGCAAAAATTATGGATCAACAGTCAGTAGCAATGTTGACATAAAAGTCATCAGCAAATTTAATCCAATAATACATAAATTGGGAAATTTATTATGATCAAGTAGACTTTCCCCCTCTAAATCAAAGCTTGGCTTAATATTTGGAAAATCATCTAATGAATTTAACCAAATAAAAAGGATAAAGGAAGAATCTCAAATGATCACTTTAAGCAATATGTTTGAGGCTGGGTGGATTGGTGCACACCTGTAATCCCAGGCCTCAGGAAGTTGAAACAGGAACATTTCTGAGATTTCAATGCTAGCCTTGGCTACATGGTGAGAGACTATGAAAAAAAAAGATTTGCTTTTGAAACAAAAACAAAAACAAACAAACAAAAAAAACCGAGTTAGAAGTAAGAGGGAAAGCAACCAGACTGAAGTTTTGGAGAGCTGCTACCAAGAGATGCCAAAGACAAGAGAAGGGTTTCTCTAAGCAGCGTGAAGGTGCAGGACCCCGCATCTTGTAACCTGGCACATTCCGATCTGTTCCTCTGGCGGGACTCAGTATTATGCATTTCCAGGATATGCCTGGGAGCCTGTTAACAGAAGGCGCCGAGGAAGTCCTTAGGCTGGAAATAAGATGGCAGGTGTTTGACATAAAAATTGTGACTAAATTCAGAGGGAGTTAAGTGTCACAAGACTTCGATGACTTTGGGTATTTTCTGCACTTCCTGCGAACAATCCCGCGAGCACATGATGAAGGCTGGAAATACTGAGCTACTACGGTGGACAGCAAGGCGCAGACAGGCCAGAACGCCTGCTCTGCTGGAGCAGCAGGGTGTACTAGAATGGTGACATTCTAATAAGGTGAGAAAGACAATAAACAGTATAAATATGTCACTGAAAAAGTGCTGTGTCATCACTGCTGCTAGGGCGTGGGGGGTAGGAAAGAGAAGGAACGGAGTGGTCAGGGCAAATCTCGGTTTGGTAAGGTAGTCAGACCTGAAAGGTTCATGTCAACCATGATGGTGGAGAGGTGGAAGCAGTGAGGTGTGTGGGTACAGGGAGCCGCCTGGCAGGCAGAGGCCCGCACCTACTGCCCTCACCATTTACAGGCGAGGGAACTAAACCCAAAGTGGTGTGACTTAAAGCAACCACAGTTGTTTATTTTGCTCCTGACTCTGCAATTTGGGCAGGATTTCATGGGACTTGCAAGTCTCTGCTCGGTATATGGTCAGCAGAGGTGACTCATGGGAAGGGTCTTTGGGAAGCCTATCCCAAGGTCAATTGCACGTGGCTGTGATTAAACAACATCTTCATGTTTGTTTGCATTTCTTTCCATGGGGGTGGGGATGTGGGGGTGGGGGGTATATGGATGGTCAGTAATTGCCTGTTTTGTTCAATGACTTTAACAATACGTTTGTATACATTTTACGTAGTGATTGATTAAATGAACTGTACTTACAAATGTTTTATACATTTGTGGCATACTATTTCCTTAATTTGTTTGGTGTTTTTAGACTATAGGAGTCCAACTGTTTCTTCGGATTTTCAAAACTCTCCAAGCACGTCTGTTAGTGGATCTGTGAGGTTATAGGTCAACTACAGGACCAAGCACCTGGTTTCAACCATCATCTAGGAGCCATGGAATAGCCATGGACTACAGCTTTTGTTTCTCTCCAAAGCCCTTTCTCCACGTGTGGCTCTAGGGCTACCCTGCAGCATGATTGTGGTCATAGAGGGAGGGGGGAAAGAAAAGCAGACAGAAGGCTTGGCACTGTCAGGTTCTAGCCTTGGAAGTGCAGATGTTCCTATACTAAATGTAGGGTAGACCCAGGGTGAATCATGAGCCAAGAATATGTTTTCTTGTCCCTCTTCAAGGAAGGCGTGGTCATCTCCATTTGCTTTGATGCGCTGCCCCAACCCGATGTGCGTTAAACTGTTGTTAATGAAGACTTTGTCTCCCTTTGCCTAAGATGATGAAGACATGAAGCCAGATCCCCAGAATGACCATTGGTGGAGCCTTGCTTCTTTCATTGTGTCCTACAGACTTCTACTTTTAGCCAACAACTGTGGCAACTTTATAAAAAGCTCTCTGCACACTGCCCCATCCAGTAGCAGGAGCAAGCTATTTCTCTTCAGGTCTCAGCTTCCCCACGAACCCCAACCCTGTTATGTCACATGCAGGTAGGGACCGGTCTCAGCAGCATAAATCAGATAACATATCAGCCTGGGGGATATGTTATCCTCCCTTTGAGTCCTGTCCCTTTTTGATCCTGTCCCTTTTTAAAACCCAGCCTTCCAGCTTCAGAGAATGCAATCATTGGGAAGACAGGTGGCACTCATGGAATCCAACATTAAAAACAAGAAAACAAACAGCTTGGTTTCATCAGTATCTCTAGACGCTTGCAAAAGACTGTGGAGCCAGGCATGGCAGTACTGCTACTGCCTTTGATCCCAGTACTCTGGAGGCTGAGGCCGGTGGTTCTCTGTGAGTAAGGCCAGTATGACTGATCTACATAGTAAGTTCGAGGCCATCCAAGGAGATATATATATATATTATATTATGTATATATATGCATATATATGGAAAGAGAGACTTTATCTACAAACAAAACAAAACACAAAGAACTGAAAGTATTTCTTTTCCCAGTTCCAAAGTCTTCATTGCTTATTGTGATCCATCACTTTTCATTAGAAAAGATGATCCATCCACTCGGCGGAATGAAGAGCTGTGGCCAGGGACCCATCAGTAATGCTGTAAAAGACCCTGGTTTTTCCACTTTCATTCATGCGTACAGTCATGGGTACAAGACTTGGAGTCAATCAGCTCTTCAGGCCTGAACCATAGACTGATCTCTTTCTCAGCACTTTCCATTGGGCTCCTGCCATGTTCTTGGTAACCCGAATGCAGAAATACCCTATAATGGTGCCTGGCTTAGAATCAGCTGGATGGGTCTCTCCCAGCATCATTCTGCCTGTCTTCACATTGAGTGCCTCCCAGACCATGGACACCACAGGCCCTGAGTTCATGTCCTTTGCCAACCTCCTGAAAGCATTTCTTAAGGAGGAAAACACCAATAAAAACCCCAACAAAGAAAAGAGACTGTGCATTAGTTTCTCAATCACCCAGACCCAAATAATCACACAGAAACTATGTTAATTACAATACTGCTTGGCCAATAGCTTAGGCATATTCCTAGCTAGCTCTTACATCTTAAATTGGCCCATTTCTATTAATCTGTGTACCACGAGGTTGTGGCCTACCAGTAAGGCTCTGGTGTCTTTCTCCTTTGGCAGCTACATGATGTCTGCCTGACTCTGCCTTCTTTCTCCCTGCATTTAATTTAGTACCCCCACCCCCGTCCCCCAAGCTCTATTCTGCCAGGCCATAGGCCAAAGTAGCTTCTTTATTAACCAATGGTAATAAAAACATATTCATNATTACAATACTGCTTGGCCAATAGCTTAGGCATATTCCTAGCTAGCTCTTACATCTTAAATTGGCCCATTTCTATTAATCTGTGTACCACGAGGTTGTGGCCTACCAGTAAGGCTCTGGTGTCTTTCTCCTTTGGCAGCTACATGATGTCTGCCTGACTCTGCCTTCTTTCTCCCTGCATTTAATTTAGTACCCCCACCCCCGTCCCCCAAGCTCTATTCTGCCAGGCCATAGGCCAAAGTAGCTTCTTTATTAACCAATGGTAATAAAAACATATTCATAGCGTAAGAGGAGAATTCTACATCAAGAGTTCACGCAAATGATCAACCTAGAGCAAGATGTTGCAGGCAGAGAACCTTGTGAAGAATACATAATATGTACTGTACATGGGGTAGAGGAAGGGAGTTTGAAACCAGTGTCTCAAACACACACTGAAATGAATGGAGATCAATGGAGGCCAGAAGGTCTTATTTCTCAGAACAAGAGCAGCAAGCCCTTGAAGAGAGAGCAAAACAGCACAACACTAGAAAGGGTGAATGTGCGCATCAGCTCTGCTCTGCAGGATCGCTGCCCAGAGCGAGCACAGCAGACAGCAGATCTGGAAAGAGCAGCCCTAATTCTGTTTGGCTAAATTTGCCAAGCATAATAGGTTATGAGCCTGTATGGGTGTTCCTGAGTAATTATGCTTAATTGTTTGTGAAAATCAGAGGATCCATCAGCTACAAGCCCAATTAATTAAATGCAGACACACAAGTCAGGTTGGGGAGGAAGGAGGAGGGCTGGGCTCATTGCAGAATTAATCCGATGTTATTTTATTTAATTTTGAAAAGCCACAGGGAGATCAGACGTAGTAACAGTGGCTTCTGTGAGACAGTCTGCCAGGTTATGGTAGGGACTACTCAGAAAACTTCAGGACTCTGTCGGAGCCCCAGGCTGGAGGCACCAGGAAGAAAGGGAACAGACAGTCTTTGCTGCACCATGGGGGGAAGGAGTCAGGGAGAAACTTGCCCAAATGATTTGAAGAATCAGGTGAACTCAAGTTCAGGGAGACCCTGGTGATGCCTGCCTTTTGCTGTGGAGAACTCATACCCTATTGGTGGGATGCAGAAAAAGGTACCTCCATCAAAAATGAGCTTCCCCACACTCTCACTGTTTGTGGACTTATTAAAATTCCCCCAGTATTCAAGTATGAGTTGTCTTAACATTTATTTTCCGCTTTTCCTTTAAATCAGTGAACTGTTTCCAAGGCTGTGGCCTCTTATATTATTATCACCATTTCATAGGCAGGTTTTTCACCACCTGCCTATGCCTCCTAGGTGGAAGATCATGGATCATTGATTTAAACAAACCATGGGAGGTAAAATCCCACAATTTTCCCATTTGCCTGCTTTAAAATGCCTTCTTCCCTTTGCCCATGCACCCTAATTTCCTTGAAGATTCTCCAGAATTAATGTCCATGAAGCCGGTCATTCAATATATACCTTCTCCTAAAGGTCCTCCTTATTCACAGCTAAAACACAAGCCAGTTCTGAATGTCCTCTTAGGGACTGGGAAGAAACTGTCATTAAAAAAGGCACCAAAGGGATGCTTCATAGATACCTTTGGAAGGCTCCATTGTCTTCAGAGAAGTTGTGAAGGCTTTCATGGTCAGGTTGGACCACACAGCAATTTTTGTGTGGACTCAGTCCTATTATTCCTCTTAGAAGTCACTCTGATTCCCTCTCTGAACCCCTCTAAGTTGACTTTGGGTCCTGATTTGGGAACTGGTAAAGAAACCCCACAGCCCTAGCAGAGGACATGCACTTTGAGCTCTGGGGCTGTAGGAAGAAGACCTTTGCAGCCTATGTGGTGGCGAGAGTGGCTGGAGTCAGGGAGGCCGTCAGTCACAAGAACCAAGAGTGAAATACTGCCAGGACCACATGGGGAGTTTAACAAACCCTCTTGTTGAATTTTCTTCTGGTGCATTTCCACTCGACCCCATAACTTACTCCTCTACCCCCATGATGAGTTTGAGCCTAGAGCCCACCTTCTGTCCTAGCAATCAAAGGAATAGTGGCAGAGCTACATATGCCAGATATGTAAGGGTTTAATTAAGTCATGGCTCCAGATGGAAAGACAGCTTTATGTGTCCTACCCAGATGATGATACAACAGGACCTGAGAGTCCCTTACACCTCCCCCGGCTACTCGTTTGTTGAACAAGAGTGCCCTTCTAGAACCTCTGTCTCTTATTTATCCTGGGTGGAATCTGTCTAAGCCTTGCCCCAGCTGCTCCCTGCTCAAATGCTGGCTGGTTCTTGGCAGCCTAGAGTGAGACAGGCTGGAAACGAGCTACAAAGACCACTGTCCAGTGATTTTTCAAGTGTTTGTGTGGTATCCACCATTCCCAGCATTATGGAGGCTGGAGGTGATCAGGGCTTACTTGACAACGTTGCCTCTCTGAAGGGTGAATGCAACACATGACCGGAGGCCACGTGTTGCCTCTAATCAGAGCACCTGACCCACAGAGCTCCCGAGATTAAATCACTACCACTCCTATTAAATTCAATGTCCCTAAATGTGTAGTGTACAAGAAGAATGAACAGCAGGGCTGGGGGGGTTCTCATTCTGAAATTCCACTTGGCCAATAAGAAGACGATGACAACAAGAACTGTGAAGTATTTTGAGCACTCTCCCCACGTTGGGTTCTTTCTGGACAGTATCTCGGTTTATTTTCATATGGACATACCAAGTAGATTAACAACTCTGATTTACCCATAAGAAAACAGACAAGAATGGGTTAATCGAGCTGGGAAATCATGCTATAGTGATTACCTCCTATAGGGTCACAGATTAGTAGGATACTTTTGGAATTGAAAGGTTTCTGAGGTCATGGATTTTTGTTGCCATAATTGGGACAGTTTGGCCATTTCTATTATTTTAAAAGTTCATTTTATCAAAAAGACGTGGTTAATCTAAGGGTATTTTAATCATATCAAGTTTACTTCATCAATTTCTCATGGTTTGTGAGGATCCATTCTTCAGGGTATAGCTTTAAATTGAATTAAATTTAATTTGTTAAATTTAATTTGTACAGGCACTATTCTGTTTACAATATTCATTATGGATTGTTTATTTTTTAAAAGATCTGTAATTATTTCTTGACTGACGAATGATGGAACCAAGCACCTGAGTGGTTCTAGGGTTTTATTGAGAATCTTATTATCGGCCTGATTCTTCCGTAAACATGTCATCACTTTTCCTATTAAGTATCTGCAGCACGGACAGTACAGAGAACCAACATCATAGCCGGAACAGTACAGTTAAACTCGCCTGTGATCAAAATGGTGGCAAAAAGACCTTGGCTTTGTAGTGAGGAAATGCCACCCATTTGAAACCTCTTACTCATCTAACAGTTGACAAACACTACAAAGCTTTCTACTTTATACCACACGCCCTACAAGATGTACCATTCAGCAGCTGCCAGGCCTTTCTCCACAGTCCAGCAGGGTGGATCTTGGCTGCCACCTGCACAGCTAATGATCTGACCTAGCAATGGTCCAGATTTAAATGTGGATTATGAAGACCACAACATTTGGATGGAGGCCCTTGACAAACCAAGTGATGGTTCCAGGAGCCTCGGCGATTAGGTCAGAACTCCATAGCAGAGTCAGGGGGCGTTGCTCTTGGCTAGGAAGCTTCGTTCTGCACACACACTGTCTTCAGACTATGATGACAGTGATACTCAACCTAGAGGTGTTAGAAGAGGAGCTGTGGGGTGGAAAGAGGCCAGAAAGAAAGCAGCGGACCGAGGACCCTGATGCTGCTGGATAGCACTATTAGGACAGTAACCGACACCACCCTTTCTGGGGCAGTAATGAGGATGTTGCTTTGTGTATGAAGAGGTACCAGATTATTTTACAATCTTCCCCAGTGGCATGAACCTCACTGTTTCTCACATACAGGAATTGAAGCTTGGAGACAGGAAACTGAAACTCACCCTATGAGAAAATGATAAAGCCACACATTAAAGAAGTCAGGCACGGTGGGGTGATTCGTTCTGGATGTTTCCAAACATCACAAGCTCAAGTTTCTAAAATGGAAATGACCCTTCTTGTTAGGGTTGCCCCTATAGGAAACTTTGACTGTTCATGTTAAGCGCCCACTGCATGGTAAAACTGGTGGCAGCAGTTTCCCCCTGCCTAGTACAGTCCTTCAATGCATCATTGCTTTATTGGTGTCATTTTAACATTGTACACGGCTTCCCTTGGAGCTCTGGAAGAGGAAAGTGCAGAAGGGGCTCTGAGATGTTTTGTTGTTGTTGTTGCTGTTGTTGTTTTTACAGGATAAGATGGAACAATCTGCAGTGTGGCAGAGTGGGCTTGAGGTAGGCAGGTGCCGTGGGCAATTCCCAGAACCCTGACCCAGTGCTCACTGCTAGCTTAGCTCTTGAAGACTCAGAAGCAGCAAGGAGCCCGGGTGATCCAGAGGGACTTCCCAAGGATGTGAGGGGGCCTAGGATTTTTTATTTGTTTGTTTTTCATTTCAAAATAGAATATTCTATTAATTCTTTGAGGATGTCGTGCAGTGGATTTTGATTGTATTCACCTGACTCCATGTGTCTCTTCTCAGCTCCACCTCCACCTATCGCCCTCTCTCACCCTTGTGTCATCCTTAAAAATTTTTAAATTGAATTAAAATCAGCTCTCCAGCCCCTCCCATGCCCCCGTCCTCAGATTTATAGCCTCTTTTCTTTAATTATTATTGATACATATATTCCAGTATATAAATGCAACTTGCTGAGTCCATCTGCGTTACTTGGATGAGTCTGTTTTGAGGGTGCGCCCTTGGTTTAGTTAGGGCAGACTAATTCTCCCTCTTTCAGCAGTATTGATTGTTGATAACAATAAGAAGGATAATCGTACGTCCTTTGTGGTCTGCTACTACTGAGTGAGCTGATTTATAGCAGGTAAGGAGGTCAGAATGCACATGTAAGAGTCCCGCACCTGATGTTTGATATTTTGAGCATTGTGCCAGGCCCTGCAGCATTCCCTGATTTAATTTTTTTCCAGTAAAAACAAAAAGCATCATTATGTGTTCAGCTTTTCATTATGGACAATTTCAATTATATAATTAAAAAACCAAGGGACTGTAAGAACACCCACCCTCAGCCACAGCATTTATCAACCCGTTGGTCAGCGTCTTTTGCTTTTCATGCTCATCCCCCCACCTTGGTATATTTTAAAGCAAATATCACATATTTTATCTAAAAGTATTGGGAGTTAGTCTTATGTCAGCTACCTAGTTCTATCTTTGTCAGACAGATAATCCCCATAATCTAAGACTCTTTTAAATTTTTTTATTAAGGTTTCATTAAAAGGAACTTGAATAAATAAACAAACAAACAAATAAATAAGCAGTACCTGCATTATTAAAAAGAACACGGAACTGTTTGTTTCTGTAGTGCCGGCTGTCACGGATGCCCCAGTTTTTGATGGTGGATAAGTGTATAAACCTATGTATGCAGTGAAAGCGTGAGAAATCCAGCGCGAGAAATCCAGCGCAGAGCCCCAGAGCTTCAGGGTGGCTGTTTGACTGTGTGATTTATCTCTGAGTTCTGTAATGAAGTTTCAGATCTCTCTCTCTCTCTCTCTCTCTCTCTCTCTCTCTCTCTCTCTCTC
>LOJH01002751.1:24393-41530 GCA_001685095.1 Ellobius talpinus
CTCTCTCTCTCTCTCTCTCTCTCTCTCTCTCTCTCTCTCTCTCTCTCTCGATGAAATTTATTAAAAACTCATATAGAGTGAACATGTTTGTAGCGTGAAACTAACCCGACTGATTTTAGCTCCGAGTTTCAACAATTTTTTATCTTTGTACTGTTCTCGAATGTTCTTTCTCGCCACTTAAGAGTTCAGCTCCCAGCTCGAAGCAGCTGAGTGAATACAGACATGACTGACATCCTCTTGACCTTAACATGGAGGAGGAAGCAGGCTCACCGGGTGCTCTCCTTAATCACAGTTTATTGTGGCTTGAAAACACAACATACTTGATTGGCCGGAGCATGCATGCATCACTCAGGAATACATTTTATTAGCATCAGATATTGTTTAGGGAACTGCGTTTCTGTTGATGCTCTTAGTTCTGAATGGCTGTAATAGGAGGCGTCCGTCGAAGGAGCTTGCTTATTATTGTGCTCATTAATAGCTAACCTTACCCATGATTCTTTGGGGACTGTAATCAATGCAAACAAAAGGTGCTTTGTTAACGAGGAAGTGATGCTCTTTTGGAAACTGCTATACCTTCAAAACATAAAAACAGAAAGCCAAACAAGAAACAATTCCAGACACCAGGAAACCCTGCCATTTCGTTCCTCGGACGCCTCGCGGGCTATTTACCGGCAAGAGCGCCCTCTGTTGGTTCCCGGGCACTTCGCCTTTTGTCGGCTTGATTTTAGGATGTGCGATGTGCTGCTCAGCTGTCTGATGGACCCCAAAGTAAAGAGTCCAGGAAAGAACCGAGTTGAGGTGTACCGAGGCTCAGAATCCCTTCGTTGTTATGTCCCTTATAAAACAGCAGTGCCGGGATCACGAACTTTAACCTCAGAATTTCAGATCCTTAGGGAACCCTTCTACAGGCTTCATTCAGAGCGAAGGGCTCCTTCCTCTTTGCTTAGAGGGGCGATTTTGAACGCCCAGCAGGTCCACGGATGCCCCTTTCTCTGTGTAGAAATCGTTGGCTTTCTCTCAGACTGCTAGGAAGCCAATCTCTCACTGGCATGGGTTCAATTGCTTAGTAAGTCAAAGATATGTTCTGTATGATTATTTTGTTTTATGTTTCATTGGGTTTTTTGTTTGTTTGTTTGTTTTATTCTGTGGAATGAAGAATAATACGTCCCTGAAAGTTCAGGATTAAGCCGTCACCACTCACCTTTCTTTTTTTCTTCCTTCCTTCCTTCTTCCCTCCCTCCCTCCCTCCTTCCTTCCCTTCTTTTCTCCCTCCTTCCTTCCTTTCTTTTCTCCCTCCTTCCTTTCCTCCTTTCCTCTCTCTTTCCCTCTCTCTTTATATCTCCCCACCTTTTTCCCTCCCCACTTTTGAGACAGGGTCTCACTAAGTAGACCACACTGCCCAGGAACTTGGAGATCCTCCTGCTTCTGCCTCCCTAGTGCTGAGATGAAGGGTGTGGACCACCCACTATGCCTGGCCACAGTCACCTGTCTAAGCTTAGGCTGGTGTTGTGGCTCCTGCCCTGTGGAGGATCTCACAGCAGGGATCCAGCTCCTCTGTTTCATTTGGTTCATCTACTTGGAGTCAACCCTAGTGGGGCTGGTGTCTGGTCATTGTGGCCAGCACTCTCCTGAGAGACTCGGTTTTAGCCTAAAATTTATCAGCACCCCTTGGCTTTAACTTCTTACATGCTTTTAAATGTTTCATCTGGAGAAGAAGATTGTAGCTTTCCTTGGCTAAGTCCGCATTTTGACTTGGGAGAGTCTCCCTTTTAGATCTAATTCTGGTTAACCATGGTGGCAGCCAAATTCACAATGGTTAACATAGTCCTCCACCCATCCTCGAAGCTATCTGAGTTCTGTCTACGGTGACCAGTCCTTTCGGTTGGATGTGAACTGAACTGAACACGGTGTTATTTCACATGCCAAGAATATCAGAGCAAACTAATGAAGCAGATTAGAAATTGTTGGAGCCTATGCGCGCCCTTAGGTTAAGTGGTTTATAAAGATGGAAGAACATTTAAACTGGCCCTGCTGGCTCATGCTTGTAATCTCAGCACTGAAATTAATTAGAGAATTAGTCTAATTAAGGTGTCCATGCCATTTCTAAAGGGGTGTTTTCTGATAACTTTTGGTACCGTGAGTGGTTTTTATTGCTTTGTAAGGGATGACTTGAATTTAACCTCTAAAATTTTGTATGTATCTTGAGATCCAAAGGCAGCATGGGATGTGTCTCACTCGTCACTAAAGCAAAAAGACAGAGTCACTGTGTGCATCCACATCCTCGGATTGCCACAAGAAACTGCTGCAGATCCAGGGGCTAAAGAGGCTCATTCTGTTCTTGAATCATCTAAAGGTCAGACCTCTACATCTGAAATTGGAAATCTACAGTCATGGTATTTGCTCTCCCTCCAGGCATTCTAGGGGAGAACATGAGTGTACAGACCCCACCCTTACTTCTTGAGACCTAAGGCATGTTTTAGCATGTATTCAGTGTGCATAGCCAGGAGGTCCTTAAGTAGATCATGTGCTTCTGTGGTATTTGCCACACACATCCTCTGCTCATCTTCTTTCTTGCCATGTGTGGATCCTACCTAACATGAGCAAAATCTCATGGTGTGTGGCTTTCTGAGTCTGGTTTATTCATTTTTTTCATGTAACATCTCCAGTTGCATCTATTATCCCATAAACGATAAAATGATTTCCTTCTTTATGGCTGAACAAAACTCCATTGTTATATACCACGTTTTGTTTCTCTTCTTGCTTTCTTCTCTCTCTCCCCAATTAGAACTTTAGAGATCTTTTAAAGGGATATTGTCTAGCTCCACATGCAGTTATTTTAGCTTATATCATTGTGTAATTTTCTTGTAATACTTGAATCAAAATGGAAAGATCATTGTTCTATTTATAGATTGTCCAGAACCCTGAGTGGGAATCAACCTTTCTTTAGTCTGTAAGTAGCCTCTGCCAGACATTTCATTACAGTGATGTCAAGCTGACTTATCCAGTAGTTATAACTCTGTGGGGCTTCCTCCATTAGAGCACATGCCCCACAGGATGCAGGAATGCTGGCCTCATCATCATCTTCTGCCTGGACACAGGGATGCTGGCCTTATCCTCATCTTGTGCCTGGACACAGGGATGCTGGCCTCATCATCTTGTGCCTGGGCACAGGGACGCTGGCCTCATCCTCATCTTCTGCCTGGACTTCCGCCTTGCTTTGGGGCTCCTTATCAGAAAGTGGCATTAAAAACTGTCCCCAGTAGTGACAATTACAGCCAATGAAAACTTCCAGAATGCTGTTGGTCAAGTCTTCTGAAAAAGGCTCATCCACCCTCTCCACAACACTGGAGAATGGGATCATGCTGAGCTAATTACTCACCCTAAAGGAGCATTTTGCAGGCTGCTGCTACCTCTTATGGGATTGGATTCAAATTTCAAGATAAGTTGAGAGATTCCCATATAAAATTTAACAATAAGGGATTCCTTGTCTAAGGCAGATCGGTCCTCAGGATCCAGGCTCATCTACTTGGGCGAAGTTTGGGGCTCTTTGACACGAGGTATGTTGAATCCTTGTTGCTCTTGCGAACCATGTTTTAGGAGGTGTTAAAATTAGTTGCATGGTCTGGACAGGATAGCATAAATCCACAATCACAGCATTCAGGAAAAAGAGCCAGGTGGTTAGTGACTTACAGGCCCGTCCGAGCTACATAACAAATCCTTGTTTCAAGCGAAAAAAAAGTAAAGTCAAAGTCAAGCAAAAGCCAGGGTCATAGCTCCACTCCCCTGCTTCAACACTGGCTGGGGCCATCAGGAGGGGACTTTAGCAACCTGTTCGATGAGAACGACACGGACAGGAACCCAAACCCTGAGGCGATGGCAATGGATGCTGTGCCTGGCCCTGTGCGATGCAGGCAGGGGTGGGGGAGCGATAGTTCAGGGTGTCACCCACTTTGGACCACTCCTTTCATGTCTCCTGGCCTCAGTTTCCCTTTGTGTTAAACAGGAGACAGTACCTTCTAAGGTTTTGGGGGAAATTATTACAGAAAAGCAAAAGTTGGCTGGGGATGTAGCTCAGAGGTGGAGCATTTGCCTGGCATGAGAAAGGTCCTGGATTCAATCCCCAGAACCGTAAAATAAACAAACAAATAAATAATAACAGGAACCACCTTTCCTTAGTGCTATTAGCAAAGCCACAGGGTCCCCTCAGCATCCACTCACTCTCTGATTCCCATGCACATCTGCAATTGGTTTCACTTCCATTTCCTGATAGTAGTGATAATAGCTAACTTATTGTAATTAACCTTGAATCAAGCACATAATAAACACAGTCATTTAAACCAATGGATACGATGATAAATCGTTATTACTAGTCTTTCTTTATAGGGGCAAGGAGTTAAGCCAAATTCCTTTCCAAACTAAATCTATAGGATGGCTACGAGAAATGGTTCCCTGAACTCCCTCTCATATGAGAGAGGAAGCCCTCTTAGTGTGTGCGTGGTGATGCTGGCTCTTGCCTCAGACGTCAAGGAGGCTTCGGCTGCTCCTGCTCATGTCTCTTCTGGAGCCGGATATGTTCTCGGCACATCCTCTATAAAGATCAGGCCCGCTTTCTTCCTGACGTAATTGCAAGCACATTTCTGCACCCCGTGACCAGTGTCCATTTCTCAAGCAGCCTTCTCTAGCCGCTCCCATCCCCCTGCTAATGAGAAGGACTTGACTTGTAATTAAGGTCATATTTTCACAGGCCAGGAATAGCAGCAGCTGGGGGTGGGTAGAGTGTGCAGCTTTGTTCAGAGATGCTTTACAGCTCCATGCCGGGTCCCCGGGATCCCCTGTGCACTGGCCACCCTCCGCTCCTGAACGATTTGGTGACTTGAAATTAACAGCAGTCTTTGTAGCTTGTAAACAGTTTTTGTGGTGAGATTTTCCCCTCTTCGCCCTAATCCCCTCTTCCCGTTCAGATCGCACTTACTTATCCCTGGTCTGAAGGATTAGCTTCAGAACTGAAAGCAAGGGCCCGTCTAAGCCTTGCAAGCTGCCTCGGCTGGATTCCACAAGTGGCCCCTTGATGCACACTGGTTCTGCTTTTGTAGGAGGAAAACAGTTCCGCTTGTCTTCAGCCAGAACTTGATCACTCCGTTCCCACTCTTACCTTTCTTGGCCCAGAGCAAGACCGTGTCTGAGTCCTTCCCGTTATTCCAGTATTGTCCTTTGACATAATGGCTGCTGGGAGAAGACAGGCAGATTTCCCAGACTCTGATTCTGACGGAGCCAGTGTGGAAAAGTAGTGACTTCCTGTAAGCTGTGCCAACCAATGTAAGCCTTGAGAGGGACTCTGGGAAGCCAGGCCCGCTTCTTTTCCCTTCAAGTTGCACTTGACTTTTTGACTCAGGTGGGGAACTACAGAAGTCACCTCTGGGAAATAAAGAGATGTCTATGTGCAAACAGCTACCCAGGTTGGTGTAAAGGCCAACTTCCCATCAACAATCTGGACCAGCAGAGAAAGAGGGACCCGAAGTTGGTTTTGCTTGACCTTTACAGCCACTGAGCAATTGATCGGGTGGCTTAGCCCTGTTGTACTGTGGGTAACATTCAGTACTCACCTGGCTATCCTCAGAAACACCCCCCTCCTCTTTCTGTCTTCTCCCCTCCTCCAATGTCAGCCCCCAAATGGTTTAGATTAATGTCAGGATCTCGGATTGGAGTGACATATTAGCAAGCCCCAGACAACATTATGTAATCTCCTGACATGGGACGCTTGTGGCAACTGTACACTGGACACCACCTTATGAAGAGTGACATGGACATCAATCGGCTTGAGCAAGTTAATATCCCTATCATGGGCTGATTCATTGGGCAGAAACCACACATCTTGAGCCAGAGGCTGAACTCCTTGACCCTACCGCTGGAAAGCAGAGTATATACTGGTGTGCTTTCATGCAATCACTCACCAGAGGCAGTGCTGTAGCTCAGTCTGAACTGGATTTTTCTTGGCTGCAGACAATGCCTCGGCGTCCTCCTGTTGGAATTGGATGATTACTGTCAACACTGATGGGGCACTTTAAAGTGTCGGGTTGTGCTGAATGAGGCACTTCCCATTTGTGTTCTTAGTACTTAATTGTTAAGACAACTTGCTGACACAGAATGTTCTTCATTGCCCAAAGATGAAGTAGATGGGCACAGGCATTGCGTGGCTGTCCAGTTTACAGCCGAGCTAAAAACAAAATAAAACCATCGCACAGCAAAGGTAAGGCACAACAAATAGAGGTGAACAAATATTCTTTCCGCTCTCCTTCCCCACAGTGAGATCCCTCTCTGGAATATTGCTGAAGAAAAAGGTCCTGAGGCTGTGGTACCCTGGCCGAGCAGTGGCTGTTCTGGGTGCAGATGCCCCCAAGGTTAAACGTAACAAGGCGGCTTGAGATTCACCCCTTGTCGTCTGCCTTGAGTTCAAAAGAGATGGGCATGCCGAACCAGGCAAGACAAATGAGCTCCGACAGACAGGGACCCTCCCAATGGGCTATTTCTCCCAGCTATTTCGGCTCAGCCACACCAAGAGCTGCTCTCTGAAGCCTGCAAACTGGCCCTTTATTACTCAGCTTCTCTGAAGCACGGCCAACTTCCTCCATAGAAGGGTGGAGAGACCCAACATGGAAGCGCCTTCTTATCCCCCAGAGAGGAAGTGTCCTGGAGAGCAATGCAGAAACTCTCAGGAGAGCCCCTGCTGCCTCCTTAGCCCCCACCAGGCTGGACTCCTTGGGGAAACATTCAAAATTTCTCCAAATGCACACACTGACTCCTAAGTCTTTGGAACGCTGTCGCATGCGTTTTAGACTGCTCACTGTACATTTGGTTGTGTGCTGGTGTGAGGTTTTGGATTAATGTCCCATCATAAGACTTGGGTAGAAATGAGATTTTATGTTGTGGATTCCAGCTTCAATCTCCTCGATGCCTCCATGTTTGACCAGTCTTTATAGATTCTATTCTGCAGAACTGGCAACACTGGACCAGTGACCTAATCCCCTGGATCAGTGAAGCACCCCCACACCCCAAATCCTACTCCAGTGTCCCAGGAAGCAGAAGTGTCTAGAGAGTGTTGGACCTATGGGGAGATTTGATCCAGGTGCAACAAAGTAGCAAGGCTCAGTTTAGCATATTTTTGGGATCTTATGCCAGCTCCAGTCTCTTCCCTGTGCTTCAAGGCAGATGACAGAGGTTGAGTCTCAAGTCCTGCTAGAAAATGGGAGTTTTATGTAAAACTACCCAGGGTAAAAGGGAGAGGTTCTCATAGAAGAGACCTTTGGGAAGACTAAGCTAGTTTCTCTTGTTTATTTATTTTGGTTCTTTGAGACAAGGTTTCTCTGTGTGACAGTCCTGATTGTCCTGGAACTCCATTTGTAGACCAGGTTTGACCGCAAACTCACGAGGGATCCTCCTGCTTCTGCCTCCCAAGTACTGAGATTAAAAGTGTGTGCCACCACTGCCTGGCCCTATTTATTTATTTATTTATTTATTTATTTATTCATTCATTCATTCATTCATTCATTCATTTATTTATTTATTTGACAGGTTCTTTCTATGTAGTACAAGCTGGTCTTGAATTCGTGATCCTTTGCCTCAGCCTCCTGAATGTCTTCAAGCTTGTTTCTTTCCAGACCTTCCTACTGTGTTTTCATACCAAATCCAGGCTGGTATAAGGGTGATTTAATCATTGGTCTAGAGCAATGGAGGTTGGAGGTAGAGCTGGATTGTGGCTGATCTCCCCCAGGCAGTGAGAAGGTAGAGGGGTAAGTTGTGAAGGGAAATTAAAGTACAAGTCTAGAAAGAAAAGTGGAGGATGCCTGTGGGGAAGGCCAGCGACAGATATGCAGAATACACGCTCCTTGGGACCACCCTTGTCCACATGGAAAAACAGAGGGAGGAATCATGCAAGGTGTTTGTAGCCATTCGCAGCCCTTGGGACAAAGGCAGAAGGCTTGACCTTGACCTAGAAGGTCCTGGGTGACCTAGAGGGGCCATTGTCAGTTCCTTGAAGGTGAGATTCTATCTGCCACGGGGCATCTGCCTGGGCTGTTTCCTGTCATTTCTCTTCACCAGGCTGCCTCCTCCTCTTAAGTCATCTCCAAGGCTTCCCTTCAGCCAGTTCAGCCTTTTCAGATGCAAGTTTTCTTAGCACCCCTGCCTCATCATCCTTTGCAGCCCTGTTTAAGTTTGTCCTTCCTATTAGGGGACCCCATTCACCCTCCAGAAGCTGTTCTGTGAACTCCTTCTGTGTCAGGTCCTGTCCTACGTGAATGGTCATCTTCCAAGGGAGAAAACCAGGTATGAGAAGGACAGCACTGTCCCCACTCATACAATAGGCTCATTTCATTCACAGGGACTCCAGTGGGACAGCAGAGATCGCTTGTCCAAATTTCATCACAGACACCATGGGGCAATAAAGCTGTTAAGCAATTCCTGGAAGGCTGTGCTTGAGATGTGGCCTCTGGCGGGATTCTATATCTTATAACAAAACCTGGAAGCTTCTAAACTCATGGTGAAATGCCTGACCCCAAGCGCAGTGTAGAGAATGGGTGTCTGGAGTGCTCAGCCAGAGCTGGGACACCTGTGTCACACTCCTTTCCCAAGGCCAAGGGACTGTCACTGGGTAGGGACAGAAAGATTGTAAGAGCCAGAGATAGGAAAGGACAGGGCCACCCAGTGTCTTCTGCCCATTGCAGGACTGCCAGACTGGGGAACTCACAGCGGCTGTAACTGAACTTTGTATTCAAATCCCCAGTGCTTGATACCTGCATGCAGGAGGTGCCCCTGAATGCTGTTTGAAAGTGGATGATGGCCTCCCTTTCCCCAGACAGAGCTCTCCTCTTCTCCACTCTCCGCCTTGCTCTAGAGCCACCCTGTCCATCCTCATGGACACACCCTGTCCATCCTCATGGACAGGGCCACCTGGTGAAGGAGACAATATACTCCATTACTCCATTTCACAACAAAGGGAATTCAGATCCAAGATCCAGGTACATCAGTGACATGCCCACAGGCCTTCCTGGTGCTGCGGCAGCGTCATGCTCGTACACACCCCGGCCTAAGGCAGTGGTTCTTGATCCAAGGGGAAGGAAGACTTCCTGCCTGGCACCTCAGGACAAGGGTATGCTGCAGAGCTCTGTGCATCAGGCATATGTTTACATCAGGTGTATGTGTGCATCGGGCACATGTGCGCATCAGGCATGTGTGCACATCAGACATACATGCACATCAAGCCTATGTGTGCATCAGGCATATGTGCATGTCAGGCACATGTGTGTATCAGGAATATGTGCATGTCAGGCACATGTGCGTATCAGGCATATGTGTGCATCAGGCCTATGTGTGTATCAGGCATGTGGGCATCAGGCATATGTGCGCATCAGGCATGTGGGCATCAGGCATATGTGTGCATGTCAGGCATATGTGTGCATCAGACATGAGTGTGCATCAGGCATATGTGTGCATCAGACATGTGTGCATCAGATATATGGGTGCACTGGCGAGATCAGAGCACTCATCAGATATTCAAAACTACTGGAAAGTGAACCACCTTAAAAAAGAACCAGTCCATGTTATTTCTTTCTTCCTTTCTTCTCCTTCTGCCGGACACAAATGCTGACACACCACTGCCCCACACCAAATCATCTTAATAGTAGGTTTTGCATGGAGTTGAGGCCTCTTTCTTGGGCATCAGCTGTTGACATCTGCCACAGGTCTACCCCATGTTGGCTGCTTCAGTCACATCCTGAAGAGTCCGAAGAGGCAGAGGGTCCAGCAAATGCCTTTCCAGACAAGATAAATACTGGCTGCAACACAATCCTTGCATGAAGAATAAGGCTACTGTTGGAATCTCAAGGTTCAAAATTTTTTGCTGAACTATAGGGGCACACCCAGTTGGAATTCTGGTTTTCACAGTCTCTTTACTTGTCAAACTTAATATCAAGGAAAATAAGCTAATTTGATTTGGCCAAGGCTCCTGCAATGTGGAATTGATACTGGTGGCAGCAACCTTTGATGTTTTGTATAAACAGCGCTTTCCCCTGCTGTGGAATAATAAACAGCACCTTTCTCTCCATTCCTCAGCACCAAAAGTAAGAAAATAGGTCTCTGCTCGCGGCTTGCGAAATTCACGCAGGAGGCATTTATTGGTTCAGGGCATGGAACAGGGCTTGTCAATCAACGTTGATGTTTAAAGTTGACAGTCCTTCATCGTGGGTCCTGGGCACTGTTGCCTGCTTGGTAGCATCCCTGGACTTCACTCTCTAGATGCCAGTAACAGCCTCTCGGTTGGAATAATCCCAAAGCATTCCAGACATTAGCAAATGTCTCTTGGTAAGCAGGGTAGTCCTTGGGAGAAATTTTGAGAACCACCACCCTAGGAGCAGGAGAGAAAGGGTTAACTGTTTCCCTTTCTCTTCCCTTCATGCCATATTTTCCTATACCAGGGCCTTCTGCCTTGAGGCTCTGACTCACGGTCAAGCAAAGGCTGGGGAGGAGGTTTTGGGAAATAGCTATTGCCTGCTGAGCCCTCTTGCTCCCAGGGACTGCAGACCTGCCTTTTACAAGCCTGGGAATTGTGAGGGCAGGGCAGCTCTCAGTTGTCCTTGAGTGAGGAGACAACTGTAGACTTCATGACAGTTCTTCTCAACTGATTTCCAGGGGTCCTTGGGGTACATGCTCAGTGCGCCCTCCTCTGTGCTCCAGGATACCTGTGTCACAGCTGAGCTAGGCAGGGCAACAATGTCTGCAGGAGGCTTGTATCAGCTCATGAAAGCTGATGTCTAAATCTTCAGGAATTCTGAGGGCCATTTACAGACATGTCAGGAACTTGAATCTCTCCCTGATGAGAGCATGGTCACATGTCACCGAGGGTAAGGACAAGATCAGAGAGATGCGTCGCTAAGGAAGTTGGTGTTGTGTGTTTCTCATAGTGCTCTAACACAAGTGTAGGTGCCGTAGCCTACCGTGCAACTAGGCACATACATCACTCCTGCCTACAGATTAGTACATGTCAGCGTACAGTGGGCAAGTGCAACTCAAAGATAAATATGTATTTAACCACTGGAAAGAGACAGTAAAAATACAGGGAGTCAGGGGTAATTCACGTTTTATGCTACCACTATCATGCCTGGGTTCTGCTGTTAATCTTATACCATGCATATGGAGTTGGGTGTTTATACTACAGATATTGGCAGGTGCAGTGTATCAGGGTTTTCTTGTGTCTCACCCCTGCTGGCCAATTAAAGTGTTTATTGTCACACTAGTGATTCAAGTCTAGGCTTGAAAGCAAAGGGGAGGGGACACCAATCACTGTCTACCCAATTTCCATTTCCTCTTGTTTCTTATTCAAGAAATTCCAGTTTTGTTTGGCCTGGCAAGGATTCCAGCTGACCAACAGTTTCCGGCCTAAAATGTGCTCAAACGACAGAGCCCACTTCAGTGGGCATAGCTAGAGTGTACTGGAGGTGCCACCCCAGAATCTACTCCAGTGGGCATAGCTAGAGAGTATGGAGGTGCCACCCTATGAGTCCACTCCAGTGAGACATAGCTAGAGTGTACTGGAGGTGCCACCCCAGAGTCCACTCCAGTGGGCATAGCTAGAGTATACTGGAGGTGTCACCCCAGAGTCCACTCCAGTGGGCATAGACAGAGTGTATGGGAGGTGCCAGCTCAGAGACTCCTTAGACAGCAGACTAATTAGCTAGAGGCTTTCACTCAGCCATTTTTCTACTCCCTGTTTAGGTCGTGGGTGCTGCTCAAAGTCCTGTGGATTATAGGCTTGATCCCCAATTGTGGTGCTATTAGAAGGAGTTGGGGCTTACGGGAGGAAGCTAGGTCATTGGGACATGCCCTAAAAGGCATGGAGATGAGGGCAAATGCTATTCCCAGTGTGTCGTTGTGAAACAACAAAGTGACAAGTGAGGGTTACTCACCAAGGATGGCTGAACTGAAAGACAGGAAGTGCTTGGTTTCTGATGACATCACAGTCAATGTATCCACCAAGGATCTTCATCTCAGGGTGCTTATTGATGGACCAAAGGGATATACCATTGAATTCATGCTCTACCTGAGACGCCAGGAAAATCAAAGCATATTAACCCTTATGTAACCCCTGGGATTTCTCCAAGAGTCAAATGAGATAATGATGTCAAAAGCCTGGGATAGTTCCGGTACAGGAAGTCCCCAGTAAAGACGAGCTGCTGCTGCTGTTGTCTTGTCCCTATATGCTGGCCGCAGTCACATGTGCACATGCTTGCCTCTCCTCTCACCTTTGTGTCTTTGGGAACAAGGGCCACATCTTATCCACTCACCATCCTTATTTTCTACTGTGCAGCCTGGGCCATGGCAGCACTGGCAATTTTCATAAAAACAAATGAATTATCCTTTGTCGGGGTATAACTCATAACTTCTCTTTAGCAACAGCTTAGTTTAATTCATGCTTATTGAACTACCCAGAACAATAACACAACCGTGCTGTTACACAATGATGAAGACGTGAATGTCTTGCACATGCTTGCAGATCTGTGCAGAGCAAATTGTAAGGAAAACCTTTGCACCTCCACTGGACCTTAAGTTATTCCTACTCAGGTTGGAAAGCACATTGCTGCCATGCGTGGAAGAGTAGCCTGGGAGTTCTCAGGCCAGGCTGGACTCCAGGCTGCAGCAGGATGATGGAAGCAGATGCAGATAAAGAAAAGACTCCACGGAGGAAGATGCGGTGGCTAAAGGCTTCAGAAGAGAGCAGGGTGGGGTCTTTACGAGGACCAGCCTACTGTCCTAGGTGTCCCGACTCTTGCAGAGAATGTCAGTGCAGAAGGAAACGCTGGCTCCAGCTGTGGAACTGGGTCAGGCTGGAAGGCTGGGTGGGAACTTTACTGAGACACCATGTCTCACTACCAGGGAGACACTAAAGGCTTGAGGGCTGACAGGGGTGTGAGTGGCATCTCTGTAGACTAATCCAGAAGCCACACAGAGCTTGCTTGCCAACAGAGTGGCTCAGATAGGTAACCAATGAGCTGCCCATGAAGTAGAGTCCCAGGGCTCTTTGAGGGAGTCACAGCGCAAGCAACAGCTGCTTATCTGTGCTCCTTTAACCAGTTTCTGGACGGATGCCTGGTACTCTCTCTCAATTGGAAGCTCCATGAAAGCAAAACACAGTGCCTTCTGCACTGGTGTGAGTCTCCTCTTGAAGGTAGGGAATCCATGAAGAGTTGTTGGAAGGTGAATTAGGTCAGAAGGGACGGGAGTTTGATTGGTACCTTCTGCAGCATTGAAAACACCATCAGCCTTGTAGGTGCAGTCACAAGCTGAGGAGGTCAGTTAGTGCCCAGCCCTGGGCAGAACGCCGAGAACTCTTAGCTGGCTTCAGACTCCAGGCTCTTCCAATGGAAGTGTCAGTTCTGCTGCAGTTTGCTCTGTGGCCTTCGGAGCTGCTCTCCTTGACTGGCTTCCTCTCGGCATGAGGTGGGGAGTCTTTGCACACCACTGGGTACAGAGGAGAGGATTTGTCAGAAACGGGCTTTACGTCAAGCCAGGGCTCACTCTGCGTTTCATCCGGTCATCTTCAGGAAAGTTTGGAGAAGGCAGCCGAACACTCTGCCTGTGTGACTGTCTAGACATTTTCGTAACTGGGTATCTTTGCCCCTGTGCCTCAGATTCTTCATTTGTGTAAGGTGGGTAATGTTATCTCTTTAGACAGTGATAACAGCCAATAGTGACTCTAAGCCAGTTCCAAGAGTTGCACACATTTGGAGGAGGTGTTAAATCTTATGATTGTCTCCCTTTAACTTGGGGCTAATATTTTCTTAGTGTGATGCTTAAGTGTTTTTAAAATAGATTTATTTTATGTGTATGAGTATCTTGTCTGCGTGTGTGTGTGTGTGTGTGTGTGTGTGTGTGTGTACCATGTGCATGCTACGCTGAGGAGGACAGAAGAGGGATTCAGAACCTCAGGATCTGGAGTTATAGATGGTTGTGAGCTGCCATGTGGGTGCTGAGAACTGAATCCTGGTTCTCTGAAGAGCAGTCAGTGCTCTTAGCCACTGCACTAATGCTCCAGCCCCGAATGCACTGTTTAAATCCCTTCACCTTACATCACGTAAATCTATCAATGTCAATAGGCCTTCCACGGCTCCTTTGAGGGAAAGTAGTGCCACTTGCGTGTGGAAGGCAACTGAGGACGAGCACTATCACATCCTTTAACCACTGGTCACTGTCTGAGAAGTTCATGAAAATTATTCTGTCCTGGAACCAGCACAGAGTGTGGCAGTACAAATCAAATGGTCTAGGCTGATCCCTGGACTCGGCCGATGACATCACTTGATGCTGGAAATGGAAGACAGGAGAAACTGCTCCTATTTAACATGGCATAGTGTTTGACAGCAGACATTTAAAACCATGATTAAGAAGCAACACACTGAAATATGACAACAAGCGCAGTCAAGTGAGTGTACAACCACACCCACTTACTGTCATTATGGAGTCCAGAATCGTATGTACTGTTCTTTGAGACATCTGGCAGCTGCGGGTTTGCTTACAACAGCCGTACCAGAAACATGTGAGCGCTGAACAACACTGTGTCAGGACAGTAGTGCTCAGCCATTGAGACTTTTCATACGAGACCCCGATCACATGTAGGTAGGTGTGTTCTTCACCGAGACGTCTTTATGCATGCATTGTTCAAGGAACAGCAGACATTTGGAGACTGAGCAAGAAGAATACTGAGTCCCAGGGCAACTTGGCCTACAAGGGTGAGCTTTCAGGATGTGGTGAGGCCATGTCAGTAAAATAAAAACCAAACTGAATGCAAACAAAACATGAGCATAAGCCTGGCTCTCCGGCAGAGGGCTGTGCCCACGAATCTCCTTGTCAACTGTAGACCTTCTGCCGCGGCAAAGGAGGTGTGAAAGAGGTGGTTGTACCGCACTGAAATAGAATTGAGAAGGTAGTCATTTCCTCCCTCTTCAGCCCACTGTCATTTAATACAAGGCCAAGTCTGCCGAGCAGACCCCTCCTGTGGTGGCTTCTCAGATGAAAGGCAGTTTTCTTTGGGTTATAATGATGCACGCCTTCAGGCAAGGTTGGCTGCTTTGCTGTTCCCGGGCTCCCTTCCCTCCTCAGCTGTGCTTGATCTGGTACATGATCCTGGTAGCAGGGAAATCCGCCCCGTCCTTTCATCTGCAGCATCACAGGGGCGTGCGCCTTACAATCCCATCGCTTTCTTTTCATCTTCGGTCCCCGTTTTAACCACTTCATTTGCTGAGTTCCTGTGAGCTTCCTATTGATAATTGATAGATTGTTTCTTCCTTCTCAATTTCCTCTATTAGTTATTCCAGGAAGTTGATTTGTGTGTTGCGTGTAACCCAATAGTTTGGTGAATACTGGCTTGCTTGCTAGTAGGCCCTTGTAAATCAATCCTGTCCAGCGGGCCCAGGGACCAGGAAGCTATCAGGTTGCATCCTGGCAGGCTCCTCTTCACTGAAGGAGCCTATAGGGAAGCCTGGGGACTTCCTCCTGCATTAAAAGCTAGGAGTGGCCATCTGTGAGAGATCATTGATGCCAGGCGTGGCTCCTCCTTCCAGCTGGGAACTCTTCCCCTGGCCAATAGAAATCATTAGTTCTTCTGTATTTTTTTTTCTGGCAAGAACTTTTATTAAAAATGTAATTACATTTGTATGGATTTATTTTGTGTGTGTCGACAGGAGAAGGTTTTCATGTCATAACGTGTGTGGTAGTTAGACAACTACTTTCAAGAGTCAGTTTTTCCTTCCATCAAGTGTGGTCCAGGGACAGAACTTGGTACCTCAGTCTTGAGTGCAAACATCTTTACCTGCTGACAGGTGAGAACTCTTAATGACAGAGCCGTACCTCCAGGTGCAACTAAGACACACACGGTTATCACCTACAGACTCCTTTAATCTGCCCAGAAGCCAAAAATAACCAGATTAACAAAAAACTGAAGTCAAGGATTTTGCATCTTTTAAAGAGTATGTATTTTAACCAGGGTTGGTGGCACACTCCTTTAATCCCAGCTCTCAGGAGGCAAAAGGCAGGTGAGTATCTGTGCTCAAGGCCAGCCTGGTTTAGGGAGTGAGTTCAGGCCAACCAGGGCTACATTGTGAGACACTGTCTCAAAAAGCATTGTTTCTTTGCATTTGCTCGAGTGTTTATGGTGCATGGAGCATCTTCCCAACCTCCCTTTTCTCACCCCACCCCCATTAGTCCCCTTTGTCCCCTAGAAAGCTTTATTTCTGCAGCTATGTGTGTGTGTGTGTGTGTGTGATTTTTGTATCTGTGTAAAATCTAGAAACCATAAATGAGAGGAAAAAAATTACAACACAACACTTGTCTTCAGGACTGGCTTAGCTCATTTAGTATGACTGTGGTCAGCATTAGCCACTTCCTGAAATAACAGAACTTGATGGGGTGTTTTCCTGATTGGTATGAATATGTTCAAAATTGTAAAGTTTTCTTCTTAAAAACAAGAATTTTAAAATTATACTAATTTGTGGGGGGGGTCTTGGTGGGAGTCTCCTTTAATGTAACTGAGCCATCTTACTAGCCCGTAACGTCTTCTTGATGGAGTGTTTATCTAATGAGTATGAAGTGACTGTCTATGTAGGGTAAGCTTGATTTTAAGTCTGTTTTGTCAGATAGTAGACCAGTGACTCCTGCTTGTCCCTTGTCCCCTCTGCGTGGAACCACCGTTTCATACTCTTCTGTCTGAAGGCTGTATCTGCCTTTTAGAGTGAGATCCAGGATAGACCTCAGTGTTATAGCAGCTGGAGAGATGGCCCAGTGGGTAAGTGTGCTTACGCTCATCAGCTGCCGTTGGAAAGGCAAATCGCCTCCCACTCCGTCTCAGGCAAGAGTCTCTAAGTAAGCGTGACACATAAAAGGACAGCCAGAAAGTAAGAGGGGGCTGCTGAGAAGGATGAGAGGGGGCGCGTAGGGACATGGACGTGGCAAAGATCTGTCACATAAATGCATGAAACTGTTAAGCAACATAGTTTTTAAAGAAGCATTTACTTTTCAAGTATGGGCACCTGAGTTCGAATCCCAGGTGTTATGGTTTTGACTCTTTAAGAGGCAAGCCACGCCCACTCCCAGTGAC
>LOJH01002752.1:0-19342 GCA_001685095.1 Ellobius talpinus
TGTTATTTCTGGGTATAAGCTATCTGTGCAGGAGCCGGGCGGGACGAAAAGCAGCCCATGCTCCTATTCACTACACAGCAGTATCTGCCTGACCCACTGTGTGCACCAGTCTGAATGGGCCTTGGTACCGCAGCTCTGGGGCCATCAGGTGAGTTTTCAGAGCTGGCCAGGTTAAAGTGGCACTGAATGACGTCACCAGCAACAAGGTCAGAAGCTTGGCCCTCTCAAAGCTCCCAGCATTCTTTATGCTCATCATTCAGACAGCTTCAGGGCCTAGTGCAGACTCAGGGTTTTCTATACTAAGGTTTGAACTCTGACCTCAGTGGCTCAGATGCACTTTGAACAATTGGAGTCCTTCTGAAGCAATGACATCCACTCAGTTTCAGCTTTCTGAAGCAGGTGTCTGGAAGGAGTGCCCCCTTCCAGCAAGATCTGGCCAATAAAGGACCCAGAAGGGTTGGGGAAGTTTCACAGGGTCGTATGTACAAGAAGGACAGGTGAACTGAGTGGTTTGGGAGCAAGTTCTAGAAATCATAATGCCAGGCAACTGGGCCATCAGTGAACATAAAACCCAGAATACAGACAGAATCTTAGAAATAAAACCTCTATGTTGACCCTCACTCCCAAAAGGTGACACTGAATGTGTGTGTGTGTGTGTGTGTGTGTGTGTGTGTGTGTGTGCCAGCTGGCCAGACTCAGACTTATCTGTCGCCCTGAGCTGTTGTGGTTAGTTGTGCAGACTTTGAAAGTCCATCCAGAGGAAAGCCAAGGCAAGAGCATGAATTAGGCCTTTTTTGTTCCGCTGTGAACCTGTTTCTCTGTGGTTCCATCCCTACAGTGACAGGGATCTTGTGTGGCCAGGGCAAGTGTTCCTTTGCCACAGGTCATGTGAGAGCATCTGAGGCTTCTAGCATGCACATTTCTTGCACTGTCTTGTCCTGTCTCTCTGTCCATCTCTATCAGCATCTATCTGCCTCTTGCAGATGAACACTGGACCGAGGCCAGACTAGATCACTGATTTAAAGAAAAACATAGGTTTAAAAGTTAGAAAGCTGAAACCTGTGCACATATATGGGCTTACACATGCACATACGCACACACAATCTTATCTTTGAGTCCCTCAGCTCTGTATGGACCCCAGAAGGGAACTGCAGGCTTCACTCCAGGACCACAGCATGACAGATGGATCCGAGAAGTGACGCAGTTAGAAGTTGCCCAGAGAAGGTGAATGTCAAGGTCGCACAGAACCCACTCAGATCTTGGCTCTCCTACCACCTGTGGTTGCTCACAGGTTATACAGGGAGCAGTGACTTCTGGAAACTTCAGCCTGGTAGAGAAGACAGAAGCTCACATCTCCTGAGTTCCAAATACTGGGAAGGTGGTCTTGAGGCAAGAGTGCCCACCAGACTCGAGAGAGCCAGCATAAATGACTGCAGGGCTCAGTGAGGCAGCTGGGTCATGCAGAGGTGTAAGGCAAAGTTATAGGTAGTGAATAGAAACCCCATTGAGAACGTGAAAGGCAGGGCCTGACTGGTGTCCCTCCTATACCCAGCAGCAAACAGAGTATCTTGTTCAGGCAGTATGGGCAACAGTGAAAGAACGGGGATTGGCAGCGGTGGCCACAGCCCAGGCAGTGTGGTAACTTCTCTGGCCCACTGGTTCAGGAAGTGACCCCTCAGCAGATGGGGGTGGGGGGAGTCAGCGGTGGGCGAGATACAAGAAACACTGGGTTTCCATGTGTCCAACCCTCTGATAAGCAAATTCAAGGTTCAGAGACATCAGGAGTCCAGCCCAAGGTCTCAGAGCCAAGGCCTCTAGAAGCTGCCGCTCCCAGCATAGCCTATGAGTAACTTCAGCAAGAAGGGAAGGGAGGGTGGGTCCTCTAGAAGAGCCTACAGGTTCACATGAGATCTTCCAGGTAGTATAAGAAGAGGTCAGTTGGAGATCAGAGGCTGAGACAGACCTCTCCAGAAACTCAGGAGGGAGGGGACATGGGTGTTGGGGGACATGAGGAGGGGCAGGTGGGTAGACGTGAGGAGTGTGCCAAAGAAATGGCCTTGGACTCCAGGCTGCTCTCTCTTGTAGTACAATAGAAGATGGCTTGCATAGATTCATCCCGGGTGAAAATTAGTCCCCAGATAGGGACACAGAAGCTACCAGAGCCTCCCAATGGGGGATGAGCAGACTTTCCTCTGTCCAACTCTGGGAAACTAGAGGAAGACATAATGAACTGGCAGGCTGGTGCTGGTCTACCCACCATGGAGCCCAGTCTTGTTGCCTCCAGACCCACATCACCATAGGAAAACCAAGATGTCTTCTCTGAACAGTAGAAAGACTCCAATTTCCCATATTCTTTTAGATTAGGAGGATGAAAAAGGTACACAGGCAAGAGCGACTGATACTAGTGAGAGCTAGTATCTTACAGCTTAAGGTCGAGGAACGCTATCCAGGTCAGGGCTGAATAAGGCTTGCCTCTGCCACGCTTCCAGGATCAATCAACCAGGGACTGGTAAGACTGGGAAGTGTCCTACCTCAGTTTCTTTGTCTGGATGGTGGGCATGAGATGGTGCATGCTTCCTGGTACTTATACTCACTGAAACTCGTGTGTGTGTGCATGTATATACGTTTGTGCGTGTGCAAGGGTACACACGGACGGGTTTACAAGTACATTTGGAGGCCAGAGGTGGACATCAGGCATCTTTCTCAATCATCATTTTGTTTCTTAAGATTTACTTACTTTTATCTTATACTTGTGGGTGTTTCTTTTATTTATTTTTATTTTATAAACAAAAAAGTGTTTTGCCTGCATGTCTGTCTGTCTGTCTGTGTGAGATTGTCCAGTCCCCTGAAACTGAAATTACACAGTTGTGAGCTGCCATGTGGGTGCTGGGAATTGAACCCAAGTGGAAGAGCAGTCAGTGCCCTTAACCTCAGAGCCATCTCTCCAGCCCCACACATAGGTGTTTTGCCTGTATGTGCGCATGTGTACCACGAGCACACACAGAGCCCCTGGAGGCAGTGTCCCAGGGAGCCAGAGGAAGGCAGCAGGTCCCTTGAAACTGAGATTATAGATGTTTTGTGAGCCGCCCTGTGAGCGTGGGGAACTGAACCCAGGTCCTCTGAAAGAGCAGCCAATGTTCTTAATTGCTTAGCTATTTCTCCTTATTGTTTGTTCTGGGGTTTCCTCACTAAACCAGGGGCTCACCAACTGGCTAGACTGATCCGCATGCTCCGACAATCCTCCTGTCTCCGCCTCTTTAGCCCTAGAATTATGAACACATACTGCTGTCCCCCCAGTATTCACAGAGAGCTAGGGGTTCGAATTCCTCTGAAAGCTCCAGGAGACAGGATATGAATTCGACACCACCCCCTGTGCAGCCCAGTGCCACAATGGAGCGGGCAGGGCTACTAATATGTTCATTGCCCCTCCCCGCATAGAGTCAGCCTTGCATTGCTAATGGTCTCCGAAGAGAATGAGCTATCTGTACAGGAACACTTTCCCGATGCCAGGCCCAGGATTTCCAAGAGTACCCTCTGATCTTGCAAGTGTAAAAGGCAGCGCAGCGGCTTCGCACGGTGAGGGGGACCCTAGCTCTGTAACTTTGAACACCCTCACATCACAGTCACCTCCTAGCGACAAGGGCTCTGTGCTGACTCCTCCCCGCACAAATGGATGGCTCAGCAGCAGCTTGGAGATGAGAAATGCAGACAGGCTCCAGGCGAGCCCTGGGATGACATGGGGCCCGGGGTTTTCATGTTTTATTAAGAGTGCGAAGGCCAAGCTGGGGGGAGGAGGGACGGAGGCGTTTGAAATCCAAAAAGAACGAGTTTCCATCAGGTAGGTGAGCTGTTGTAATTGGGGACACCCCTAGGAAAATGACACGGTTGAGTCCCTGGCAGATCCTCAGCAGCCTGTGGGAACTTTCAGAAGTTGTCGTATCTTGCCTTTTATTAGGAGACATTTTTAATTAAAAAATGGGGATTCCCAGCCTCTCCTCCAGGGGCTTTAGTATCTATGAAGGGATACAAAGCCATTCCTAGCTTGGCACGGGCCTCTGTCTAGAAGGCAGTTTCTTCTGGGAGTCTTTGGGGTAAAGCCCCCAGTCTGAGCACTAGACAGTATCTTAAAAACTCTTCCTTTTTTTTTAAAGATTTTCGGGTCTTTTAAAAGGACCCGAAAGAGCAAGGCAGTGCATGCCCGTAATTCTAGCATTTGAAACGTTGAGGTAGATGGATTGCCAGTTCAAAGTCAGTCTGGGCTCCATACGGAGACCCTGACTCAAAACAAGAAATACACTCTCCCACGGTATCCCGAGAACCTTTGCATTTGTCCCCAACACACACATAGTTGGCTAGGTGCAGCATTTCCCCTGTCCTGCTGTGGTTCTTCCGAGACTATGCTCAACCCATCAAGATCCCCTCTGTCAACAGGGTCCCATGAAGGCTTGCTTGGACTAAACCCGGAGGCAGAACTCAGGTCACTTGCTTTTCCTTGTTTGACATGGAGTGAGTCTATGATTTGGTTTGCTCTTTTTGGGAGACACGTCTACACGAACAAGATGGATTGTTGACAGAGCAGACAAAGGCTGTAAAAACTTACTGTCCCCCATAGTCGCCACTGAGAACCCGCTGTTTTCCATCAGTGAAGTCCAGAGCCCTCCTGCGTTTGGGCCTTTGCCCATTTCCCAGGTGAACAACAGACACTAAAGAAAATGGCCCCACAGGGAGCAAAGGGATGCATTGTTTATTCTGAACTTGCCTTCGGAGGGCTTTATTCTTTTCAATGAAAAAATGTCACAGGCCCTGGGGAGATGGCTCAATGGGTGAAGTGCTTGCTTTGTAAGAATGAGGAGAGGACCTGAGTTCAGATCCCACACCAAATGCCAAGAGTGGCTATGCCTGTCTGTATTCCTGGTTCTGGGAGGTAGAGACAGGAAGATCCTGGGTTTTGCTGGGCAGCCAACCTAGTCCAATGGAGATCTCCAGGTTTAGTGAGAAACCGTCTCAAAAGAAAAGAAAGATAAAGATGCAAGTGAAGAATACATTATGTCAACCTCTCGCCTCCACATGGACTCACTCCAGCATGTGCGTTACATACATATACACACACACAAGAAAATAAAAAGTAAAGATAACACATATATCCCAGGTGTTAAACCAATGTCCAAGTAAGATGCCCCTACGGCTTAAGGAAAGCGCATCTGAGTTATGAAGTGCATCCTTGGGGAACACAAGAGGGAGGCTGTGCTCATGGGGGAGAAGGGGACTGTCTTAGTTTTGTTTTCTGTTGCTGTGAAAAGAAGCCTTGACAAAAGCAACATGAGGGAGAAGGGTTTATTTTGCTCACCATCATGGCAGAGAAGTCAAGGGAGGAACTCAAAGCATCTAGTCATAGACATCCAAGGTCAAGAGCAGAGAGACATGGATGCATCTATGCTCGGAGACAGAGGCATTATCAGCACAGGAATGGAAGCCATAGGCATTTGGGCACTTTATGTAACTTCGGGACCTGCTGGGGCCCGATCCTGTGTATACCACTTCCTTTGGATGAAAGATTGCTGTGCTGGAGTGCACATCCTACTTCATGGCTCTGCAGGTCAGATAACACCCAGTTCGTGATGGGAAGCTCAGGATGCACGATAACCTGGTAGCCTATTTTCAAGTGTCCGGTTCCCATTAAGGCCCAGTAGCAGGCTAAGAGCTGTCTCTCAAAGGAATGCCAATCATCTGGAGATGATGGTAGACCTTTGCACAGGTGATTCATTTCTGTGATTCATTTACCTGGGTTTGCCAAATGCTCCCAACAGCATCCCTGTCTGCCACTGATAGCTCAAGGACCTCAAATTTGCTAGATTGTATGATCCAGGTAGTGGAGCAGCCTGCACAGCAGCCTGGACCTGTTGAAGAGCCTTCTCCTGTTCCAGGCCCCACTCAGAGCTCATCGAGTCATTTGGTGTATGGGTCGGAGTAACACACCCCGGTGAGGAATGTGCTGTCTCCAGAATCCAAATAGGCCCACTAGGCATTGTGCTTCTCTCTTGATCATGGGCAGGACCAGGTGCAAGCACTCCTTCGCTTTAGAAGGAGCCTCTCTGCACGCCCACACCACTGAACTCCTCCACATTTCTCTGAGGTAGAAAGTGCTTGAATTTTGGTTGGATTTATTTCCCATCCCCTGATGCACATAGATGTTACTAGCAAGTTCAAGGTGGTTGCTGCTAACTCTTTCTCGCTTGAGCCAATGAGCACAGTGTCATCTATATAGTGGATCAGTGCCATGGTTTGTGGAAGAGGCGGGCAGTCAGATCCCTTCAGACTGCGTGATGAGCCAGGGCTGGAGTGTTAGCATACCCTTGAGGAAAACCTGCAAATGTATACTGCTGGCTTTGTCAGCTGAAAGCGAATAGCTTCTGGACAGGTATTGAGAAAGAGGCATTTGCTGGATCAATAGCTGCCTACCATGTACCAGGAGATGTGTTACTCTGCGCACGTAAGGACACCACATCTGGTAGAGCAGCTGTAATCAGAGTCACTACCTAATGAATTGTTTGATAACCAGCTGCCATTCGCCATGAGCCATCTGTCTTCTTCACAGGCCAGACAGGAGAGTTAAAGGGAGATGTGGTGGAAGTCACCACCCCTGCCTCTTTTCAAGCCCTTGACACCAGTGGCACTGATTTCTATGAGCCCCCCTCCTTCTAGGAAAGAACTAAGACATGCTGAGGTGCTTGCAGAGGATGGAGGAGGTATAGAATGTGTGGTAGAGGAGGGTAGTCATAAATACCAGCTAAGGTCACATGACCGGCTGCAGAAATGAGGATTGTAATTGACATGAGTGTTTCTGTCCTGTTTTGTTAAGAAGATGCTTGGACATGCATCCACATATATTAATCCAATTTCTGTTTGCTTTATTTCTTTATTGTGTGATGGAACATTGATGGGGACAGTATTAGTGGTAAAGCAGTATAAATCTATCTTATCATTTTTAGGTTATGAGACACTGAAGGACTAAGCATTTCTCAAGGGACTTTGCCTCCTGTTCTGAGGGATACATCTGCATTGATATGTGGGACAGCTGTGGTATTTTTGGCAGAATTGTGATCTTGTTATCATTTTCATTTGGAAAGTAAGCCAGAGCCAAGACGTGATTAGATAACAAGTTGGCAAGAGGGGTCGGATAATTAATCTTGGTTGTCAGCTTGACTAGATCTGGAATCACCCAACAGGTAAGCCACTGGACACACCTGTGGGGAGTCTGCTTGATCAGTTTCATTGAAATTGGAAGAACTACCCTAAATATGAATATCTAGAAGCCCAGATAGAATAAAGTCCAATAAAGAAAAACCTTTGCTTTTTGCCTGTTCACCTTCAGGCAATGTTGGCAAGTTGATCTACTTTGTTGGCATTTTGATGTTCCCATCATTTGGTGCTGATAAAGGAAGCCTCTTCGACTTTCTAATATAGACTGATGACCCAATCAGGAATCCTACAGGCCTTCAGTGCCAGGTGGACATCCATCCTCTCTGGTGTGAAAGCACCCATTGTTGTACAGCCCAGACAGTATTGTATCGTGTAAGTCAATCCAATAACCCTCTCATATATATATATTATACACACACATATATATATATATATGTATACATATTGATTCATCTTAATGGTTTTGTCCTCTAGGAAAAGACAGATATGAGGATGCCTGTCTGTCCTGCACAGAATGTGAAAGTCGTCTGTGTTCCTGCTACAATCATTTCATGGCCATGAGGGAACAGGGCCAATATTAAAGCCAAAACTCTGACAGGTACTAATCAAGAAGCAGCCAGCCTTGTTATGACTTCATTAAACTAAACGTTTGTACCTCCAGGCTTCTTGTTAGGCAAGGTAATTAAGTGCCTGGTTTTTTTTTTGAATGTCAGCATGTTGGGCCTCCTGTTCTTAGGAGAGTCATCCAGTCCAGGGCTCCTCAAAGTTTAACATGGACACAAATCAATTGGAACTTTTGCTGGAGGCCAGATGCTGATTTGGTGTCTCTGAGTGGACCCGAGTCACATTTGCAAGGAGGTTCAGAAGCCTTGAAACATGCGGATGCTTCACTCCCTCTATAGCGAACGGTCACTGCATCCCAGCAGGCATCTGATGACTGCAAAGAAAACATAAGACCAAATTCTTTTTTATTTTTTTCGAGACAGGGTTTCTCTGTGTAGCTCTAGCTGTCCTGGAACTCGCTCTGTAGACAATACTGGCCTCGAACTCACAAAGATCCACCTGCCTCTGCCTCCCGAGTTCTGGGATTAAAAGTGCGAGCCACCACCACCCAGCAAGACCAACTTCTTAAGAGCCCCAAACAGCAGACAATCCTGGGAGATGTGGGTCAGTTGCTGGAGAGTTTGCTAGCAGACACAAAACTCTGTGTTCCATCCCCAGGACCACAAGAGAGGTGTGGTGGTATACGTGTGTAATCCCAGAACCTGGGAAGTGGAGGCAGGGGGATCACAAATTCAGTGTCAGTCTACAGCTATGTAGAGAGCCCAAGGCCAACTTGTCTCAAAAAAAATAGAGGAGATTGGGGATGCTGAGCTATGGTTGCTTTGGCCCCTCTGGAGCAGGGAGAATATAGCTCAATCCCTTCATATATTCATTGAGCCTTGAACTTCAAACCCACTGTGTGGTCTTTCCTGGATAGTTCCTGTCTTGGTTGTTCCTGGCTATCAGTTAAAACCCAACAGCATACTTACAGACACAAATGATTTAGAAAGTTCACAAATTATGATAAATCCATCCCATTTGAGTGAGCATTCAAGGGAAAAAAATCTCTGTAGGATGAGAAAGGACAGGGTCTGCTAGGGAGGATGCCAACTGGTTTCCTGTAGTCATCAAATTGTCACATGACGAACATTAAGACAGGAACATCAAAGGAGTGACATATAAGACACAGACAGGGGCTGGGGAGGAGTTTCAATGGTTAAGAGAGTTTGGTGCTCTTGCAGAGGACCAGAGTTTAGTTCCTAGAACTAAAGAATGGCTTTTACATTTTTAAATTACATTTTTATTTATTTAATGTGTGTATGTGCATGCACATATGCCATAGCTTATGAATGTAGGTCAGAGAATCATGTGTGGAGGTCAGTTTTCTCCTTCTACCAGGTGGATTCCGGCGATGAACTCAGGTTGCCGGGTTTGGTAGCAGGTGTCTTTAGTAGAATCATCTAGTAGGCCCCTTTTTATTTTGAAACAGGTTGTCTCAGTGCATATTGAACTCACTCTACATATAGCCTGGGGAAGGCCTTGGACTTGCCATCCTCCTGCCTCAGGCTCCTGAGTAGCTGCCATGACAGGCCCAGCCAGAGGCAAATATTCTTATGAGCTTATCCAGAAATACTTATTGCAGATTCAGAACCAAAGCTGTTTTTTTTCAAAATTATGGTATGGTGCCATAAAAATGTAGACTTCTGTAAGAAAGAAAAAAGAGTAAAACATAAATGTTTAAAGAAAAACTGAAGAGACAGAAGCCATAGTTTCATGCCTGGGGCTGGCAAGTCCACAGGAGTTTGGTGGCCCTCACCGTGAGAACACGGTTATTTCTCAAACAGAGTAACACTCTACTCTTTTCCAGCTGGTGACTCCAGTATCTGGTTCCTATGTCGCGAGATGGGCTCTCTGTCTTACTCAGGTAGGGATATAAGTCACCCATCCGGTGTAGAGGCATTGGTGGGTGTCCATAACTACATCCTCACAGGATTAAGGACCCTGCCCAGCAGCCCCCAGGTCAAATAAATGTCACTAGCAGAAATTGGGAACAATCTGAATGTATATCAGCGGGCTGGTCCCACCAGTGAGGGGTCGGTGGTGGAGGCTTAGAGCAGAAAATGCCATATAACCAGTAAGGCGATCGATCCATGGCATCGGCACCTCCTGGGCAGACGGGCCGCACTGCATTGCTGAGCAGGCCTGGCTTGGCTGGGACAGATCAGTGTGGGCTCTTCTTATGTGTGTGTGTTCTCCTTCCGATCCACACCCCATGCCTTGTCAGTAGTGAGACATTCTGAAAATCACCTCTGCTGTCCTGCAAACAAAGCAAGTTACACAGGACAGGGTGTGGCTTGCGTTTGTGTTTTTGTAACGCACATTTATATCCTGGGAATGAGACTGTTTAGAAAACGCACTCCCAGCTGGTGGAGATTTTCTGTTTCAATTTTTAACAATAAATGTGCGTTGTGAAGAAAGAGTGTCGGAAGGGAGATTGGGTATATAGGTGATAGATGAATGATTGCTTGATGATGATATAATGCATATATGGGGTGGATAGACAGTTCACAGATGTATAGACAATAGATGGAATGTGATAGATGATAGGTGATGGGTGGGTAAGTCACCACTCAGCTCGATGCTTAGATGATGGGGAAGTAAATGATAGATAGATAGATGATAGATAAGTGATTGACAGGTAAATGGCTGATAGATGTTTGTTTGATAGATAACTGATGATTGATAGATGAAAGAGGACAGATGTTTGAATAGATAATTGAGTAGCAATAGATGATTGATAGACAGCAGATAGATGATAGATAGCTTATAGATGGGCAGATAGATGAATTAAATATATGGATAGATAAGTGATTGATTGATTGCTAAACAGACACTATCCAGCTGTAAAAACAACAGGACACTACATATATCACCTACTTCACTCTCTGCCAATCAAACGCCCTCTGAGGCTAAGAAGACAGACAGCAATGCCTGGCTGAGCCAAGGGGTCTGGTCAGTCGACCCACTGGCAGGGAGAGCGTCCTCACAGCCCCGTTCCTGCAGTTGTTCCCAATGCAGATGGGGGCTCCCAGGATCAACAGACATCCTGATTCTTCAAAATAAATCCCAGTACTGCTGTTGGTTGCAGAGGTCGTTTCTCCTACTTGGAAATGGGGGCAAGTAATGAGAACTCTGTACAGAACATGTGTACTCCGTGTCTCCCGGCCTGCCGCCGGCTACCTGCTTCAGACATACCGCTCCTGTTAACATGCACAGGGCTTCCTGGCTCCTTGTGGGTGCCTGGGCTGTGAGTCCCGCCCAGCTCTCCCACCTCTGCCTTCCCCTCCTGCGGGTTCCTCAGAGATTGGCTTCTCTTGTCCAGGTTCTAGAACACAGATGGCTGTGAACTTCCTCTGGGTAACTTCAGCTTCTTCTTGTTGGTTCCTAGACACTTCCTGTCCGGTAAGGTCCTGCTTGCTTGCTTTTTCTCTTTTACCTGAATTTATATTTAACGTATGCTGTAGTGTGGTGGCTCACAATCTTCCTGATTCTGGGACCCTTTAATACAGTTCCTCATGTTGTAGTGACCCCCAACCATAAAATTATTTCTATGACTACATCATAACTGTGATTTTGCTACTGTTATGCATCATAATATAAATATCTGATCTGTGGCCCCTGTAAAGGGTCATTTGGCCACCAAAGGGATCACATCTCACAGATTGAGAACCAATGCCCCAATGGGTCTCAGTGTGGCATTTTCATACGGATGTGACATCAAACTTTGTTCTTATTCAGTCCCCCACTGCTTGCTCTCACTCACTCTTTGCCGGTCCCCTCCCTTCCCTGGAAAGTGCCTTCATGCCATATGTCTCCCATTACCTCTTCTGTCCCCCTCCCCCTCACTCAGACCTCTCTTCTCTGCCAGCTCCTTTTCCACTTTCATCTCCTACGTGAGTGTATGTGTGTGTGTGTGTGTGTGCGCTCGCGCGCGCGCGCGTGTGGCTAGATGTGCATGCTGGGGGAGGGGTGGAGCCTTGTGAGTCCCTCCCCCACTAAGGTCCAGAAGTCAAGGCAGAAAAGGGGAATCATTAGGAAGAAGATCCATAAGAGATAAGAAAGGGTACTTATGGGAGAATATGATCAAAACATATTATATATGTGTATAAAAATGTAGTGAAAGCCATCATTATGTACAATTAATATATACTATTAATCTTTTGGGGGGAAGTGAAAGAGAGAAAGAAAAGAAGGAAGGAGGGAGGGAGGGAAGGAAGGAAGGAAGGAAGGAACAAAGAAGAAATGTTTAGGTCTAAATTCCACAAGGGAGACTATGTGCGAAGCGTGCTCCTGAATCCGTATCTACAGGATGCTCTGACACCTGCTGGGGCCTTCACACCTCGCAGAGTGTCCTACTTCCCAAGCATCTGCTGCCTGTCATCTGAGAAGGGCTCGGGATGGTGTTTCCAGTTTTCATGTATGTCCTCTGGAACACGGCAGCAGGGGACGGCAGACATGGCCTGTCTTTACAGCTTTTAGAATTCTGGTAGCTGAATTCAGAGGCATGACTGCCTAAATTTGAAGAAAACTTGGTGTTACAGGATCCTCAGCTTTGGAGCTCCCTCTGAAGCTGGGCAGATAGAAGCTGCCCGTGTCTCATCTGTGGCCTCATGGCAGGAGCTGGGGGCCTGACGCAGTGATGCTTCTCCTTACTGTGCAGACTCTCTGTGGTTAGGGATGGCTGAATCGACCTCCACCTCCACTGTGTACCACTCTGGAGCTGTGTCACATGTGGGCCCTGGACCTGAGCTTCAAACTGAGCACACCTCAGATGTCTAGTGGATAGTGGCACCGTCTTCTTTGGGGTCCTGGAGACTATAGTGATAACTCCTTGTGGTCTTTCCCTTGCTTAGGGAGAGCTCATGCCATGTGTGTGGAGCCTGGAGCTACTTTCAGAAGTTCTGAACCAAAGGGGACAATGTACTTAGAGGAAAACTGCCTGGGTGACATCATCTTGGGCTTCAGAGATGGGTTTCCTATCTATGAGGAGACCTAATATGGCTGTGTGGTGCAGGACCAGTTGAAGAGGCAGCTCCCCAGCACACCCTGCAGATCTGTTTCAGGGTTCTGAAAGGGACCCTTTCATCTGTTCAGGAGCTAGTGACAGGGTCTGGCATGAAATGTCCCTGTTACTTGCTTCTGACTGTCCTGGTGACAGTTGCAGCTGGGGACCAGTATTCCCTGTGAGTCTGTCTTCTCTCTCTCCCTCTGCCCCTTTCTCTCCCTGTCTCTTTTCACTACAGAGAAGAACCAATCAGGATAGAGAGCTCCATCACCAGAGAGGAGACAAAGGCCCCTCCTCTGCTGGCCCATGTCCCCACTAGTCCCCCTCAGCAAAGGTGCTGGACTTTCCCACAAATAGACAGCCGGCTTCCTGCTGACAGGGAAGACGCCCTGTATGCTATCAGTGACAGACACTGAAAACCGGGGTCCTGGGGACCCGGCTGCTAGGCCAGCAGGCTGGGAAGGAGACAATCCCTGTGGCCCAGTATGTTTATTCTTGGGAGAACCTGGCTTCCTGTTTCCAGCGGGGGAGAAAGGTTTAAAAGGCCTCATAAAAAGGGCTCAGAGGCCCCAACATCAAATGACTCTTGCCAGGCAACCCTGTATGAGTTAAGCTGGGAGGAACCAGAACATCAGGATTGAATTTCCCCAGCAGATCCACACACTGTCACTTCTGGGGAGGGATCCTGTCAGAACACGTCTTGGCAGGGAGCCAGGCCTAAAATCCTTTGAAAAACCAAGTCTACGCATTGAACGCATTGAACGTACCTGTAGCCTATCTCAGTAGCAACCCAGGCTTCGCGGAACTTAGTTATTTTTAAATAAATGACAGATGACTTGTGGGCAGGGCTTATTTTAATTTAATATGTCTCAAGTTGTTGTTGTTGTTGGTGTGTGTGTGTGTGTGTGTGTTTGTGAGTGCCAGCGGCAGCTGGGGTTGGGAGGTGTTTTTGCTCTTGTTGTTTTTTCTTTCCTGGGAGATGGCCCTGAATGGGACCGCTGTACACTCTTGTTTTCTGTTGATTTTAATTGCAATGTCAAAGAAAAGACCAGAGCTTCTATAGTGTTTGGATGTTTCTGATTTAGAAAAGGCTCCAGGAAGTACAGAGCTCATTAGATCCAGCGCTGTGTGGAGAGGGCCTGGCGGCCTTCCTTTCACCTGCTCCCAAGATTTATACACCCCATAGCCTTGTCAGGGCACAGCCGACAGCAGGCTCCAAGCCTGACAAAGTGGGTTCCTCGGCCTGAGGAAGGGGGAGAAAGCAGAGTATTTGGGAAGGGTCCAGACACAAACCCAAAGCTTCCAGACCTGCAGAAGACCTGCCAGGGGCAGGTGCTCTTGATGGCTGGGGCCTGCAGATACAATGTCCTTCTTTGCCTCCCTCACCCCTTCCCCTCGGTTCTCCCCTCTCCTTTTTACTTCCTGTCCCTTCCTCTTCCTCTCCTCATCTCATCCCATCCCCTCTCTCTCCCTCCCCTTCTTTTCTCCCTCCCCCTTTTCTTTCTCCTTCCTCTCCCCTCCCAGTCTTCTCCTCCCCTTCCTCTCTTGTTCCCCTCCCCATCTTCTCATCTACCCCCTCATTGCCTTTGTCTCCTCCTTCCCTCATCCCCTTTCCTCCCACCCCTCCCTTTTCCCTTTTGTTCCCCTTCCCCATCTCTCCTTTACCCCTCCTTCCCTCCCTCCCTTTCTTTCTTTCCCCTTCTCCTTCTCTCCCTTCCCCCCAGCCCCTTCTCTCCTGCATCTCTTTCCTATTCTCTCTTCTCCTCCACCCCCTTTCCTCTCTCCTTCCCCTTCTCAGCCCTACTCCCTCTCTGGATTCTCCTTCGGAAAGTCTTTAAACTCTGATGACAGCTGAAATAGGGTGTCCCCGGTGTGTACATCCAAGCCTTGCTTTCCTCGCTTCTGGAGTCACTTGGGCAGTTATGGCAGGACCTGAGCCAATGGTGGAGCTGCAGGGATGAAGAGACTGCACCAGGGAGCTTCATCCTCATCCTGCAGCCACTCCATCTACTGATTAGGTGGCCACCACTCCTCGGTGGACACAGAACAGAATAGCAAAAGTTGTTCGCCCATACCCATCCGAGTTCTGCCATGTGGAGCAAGCAGGTCATAGAGTGACAAGCTCAGGGTCCTGAAAATGAAACAGGCTCACAAGGATGCCATTTGTGTGGTCCAAATGTGTCTGCTGGAGCTCACGAGGCGGCAGTGGGGAGAACTGGGACCTTCAGAAATGATGAGGCTCCAAGGCCCCAAGGGCCCTGTTATTCTCTAAGATCCCTCGGTGGTCAGGGGTGATCCACAAGGGTCTGAGCATACTGGTCTCAGGAGTGGATGGAGGTGGCTGTCACGGGAATGGATTCATTACCAAAAAAACAAGCTGTCTCCTCTCTTCCTCTTTGGCCTCGGGAACCTATAAGATGATGCAGCAAGGCCAACCTCTGGTATTCTGTTACAATGGCAGGAAGCTAAGACACTAGGCGGCAGGGAAATGGAGCTCCTGTACAATTTGAAGCACAGGTGCAACCATTAACATGCTGGTGAGCACCGTCTATGCGTTCTGTCTGTGTTGTACTGTATGCCCACAAAGACGGGAGGTACCCCACCATCAACAGCTCCTCCTTAGGAGAGCTCTGTGCGGCTTCTTCCCTGTACGTGCTCAGAGATGCTCTACTCCTTTCTCTACCTTACTCTGCCATCCTGGTTCAACAAACTGAATCTCCTCTCCAGAGCCCCTCCTCTCTGGGAGATCCCATCAGTAGGACACAAGAGGGTATATTCCAGAGCACACATGACACACACAAGCCTATTCCTCCTAGTTAGGCCTGGATGCAGTCTCATTCCTGACCAACTCCCTACTGGCTACCTTCAGGGAGCTGATGTGTGGGGCGCTGCCCTCAGAATTGGGTGGATGTTGTCTTGGGACTTCACTTGGGTCCACGGTCCACTGTGGTTCTTGTGATTCTGCACACACCACCATGGATTGTTCTTCATTTAAATTCCCTCCAGGGAAATGTTCTGTCCTGTCTGCTGAGGCAGCCATCACAAATAATCACAAGTACAAAGACAAAAGCAGCAGGCACTGATGCCCTCCCTTGAAGGCATGGAAGGGGAGGAGTCCTGGACCCAGCTGTGGCAATGGCAACTTCTGGTAGCCCTCTCCTCTCCTAGGCTCAGGTGGCCTTTCCTTGGTACCAAAGGTGTGGAAGATCTTGGGTACCTTCCTCTTCATGTAAGGGCACTAACCCTGTCTGTGGACCTCATCCAAACCAAGACACCCACCCCCATCACCAATATAGCAGTACCCACAGTACCCACCAACATAGTAATACCACTGCTAGACCCCTGATTTGACACGTTCATCTGGTCCACCTACTCATGCTCTACCATCCAGCTCACCTGCCTAGGTATTGGTGACCATCTGCTGCTAGGCCAGGGACAGAAAGACTGATACTTGTCCAAGCTTACTTGGCATATGAGCTTGATCTTGTACTCTTCAGGCATCTACAGAAATAGACACTGTCCCCATCACACAAAAAAAATGGAAGTGAGAGCCAAAGAAAACAAAGGCAGGGTCCGGGAGATGGCTCAGCCGGCGCAGTGATTGCCATGCAGTCATGAGGGCCTGAGTTATAGCTCTCGAACCCACATAAAACACACGATGTGAGGATGCCCATTTGTAACCCCAGAATGGAGGAGGTGGAGTCGGGGAGATCGCTGGCCTTAGTGATTTGCCAGCCTAGTTGAAGCAGCAGGTCCCATGTCTTAATGAGAGACCCTAACAGGGCCGTTGGCTCCCGAGAAATGACACACTTATGTATATTGGGTCATCAGCCAGCACCAAAATGTTACTGACTTCCAAGTTGGCTAGTGCAGGGTCTAAAAACCACAGAGCTCAGTGAGCAAGCATTGTGGGTTTCTTTTTCCTTTTTTAATCAGACATGGGGCCAAACGTTAAGAAATCTGCCAAGAAGTTCAGAAAGAATGAGGAGCAGGTGCAAGGGAGCCAGTGGGTCCCCTGGAATCACCTGAACACGGTGCCTGCTACGGGCTTTCTTATATCTCATCTTTTCCCACCTGGTTATTTCAAGGCTTTCAAGGCAATGTGTTTCTGATCACTTGCCTGTCTTGGAACTGCAGTTTGATGGCTTTTGCTATATTTGTGGAATTATGCAATAGTAGCCACAATCCACTGTAAGACATGGTATCTATATGTGAGTACACATGTTTTTATGTGTCCACATATGTCCTAGTGGTCTGCTATGGGTGTCTTCCTCAATTATTTTCGATCCTGGGTTTGCTTTGATTTTTGATATAGGTCTCATTTTGTAGCCCTGGCTAGCCTGAAACTCTCTAGTGTGCAGACCAGGCTGGCTCTGAACTTACAGAGATCTGCCTGTCTCCGTTCCTAAATGCTGGACTCATCTTGTTTGTGGGACAGTCTCTCACTTGGCCTGGAGTCTACCAATTTGGCTAGACTGACTGGCCAGGAGGTTCTAGGGATCCACTAACCTGTCTTTGCCTCCAAAGCACTGGGATTACATACACACCATGCCCTGCTTTTTAAAGTTTTTTTTTAGTTTATTTTTCAATTATGTGTACGTGTTTGTATGCAGTTATATGTGTATGAGTACAAATGCTCTTGGGAGCTAGAAGAGAGCATCCATATCCCCTGGAGCTGGAGCTAGAAGGAGTTGCAAGTCACCTGATGTGGATGCTGGGAACCAAATTCAGGCCCTCTAAGAGAGCAGCAAATGCTTTTAACTGCTGAGCCATCTCTTCAACCCCAATCACATGGTTTTTACAGGGGTACTCTGATCCTCAAACTTGCATAGCAAGTACTTTTGAGCTTTCCTTCTAACCCCCACTGTAGGACAGTTATAGTGTCAGAGAGAGAGAGAGAGACCCCCAAAATTTTGCATAACTGACCTCTAAGTCCCCTTCTCACGACTTGCTAGGCCCACCCTCCAATCCTCACTGCAACCACTGATCTTCCCTTCTTTGCAGATCTGCATTTCTGGGCTGCAGTTTCTGTGCGGCTGGCTTTGTCCACGGAAGATGGCATTTCTAAGAGTCATCCACAACACAGTAGGTGTCAGAGTGCCACTGCTTTTTTTTAATGGCAAAGTCCCGCTGGATTGTGCAGAGGGGCCCCATTGTGTCTACTCAGCCACAGAGGCATTTAGCCATCTTCCTGTTTGGACCGTCAGAGCAGAGCTGCTGGGAACATCTGTGAGCATGTTTGCGTGCAGACATGTGTTTCCATTTCTCTTTAGGTTGATGCTTTAATCCACTCAGATGGTAGGTTTGTTTGATGTGGAGAATGGATTGTTCTAAGCAGGGAATTCCCCAAATATAACCAACAGGAGGGAAGAGTTCATTTTCTCCTGGGATAGACTGGCTGGGACAGAAAGCCGTGGACTTCCATCCATTTGAGACGCTTTTGGATCCTGTGACTCTTCCAAGCCCCCTTGGTGGACAGTCTCATTTTTCTATCGGCCTGACTTCTGGGGCCCTTCTAGGCCCTTGACTCTCAAGAGGGTAAAACCTCACATGTCCCCCCAAAACCTCGGACCACTTGGCCAGCTCTTCCACTTCCTGTGCCTAGAATATATCTTTTGGCTTTAAGTGGTATTTTTGGGGAATACATTCTTTAAACAATGAACTGTGCTTTGATTTTGCTTTTGTTTTGTTTTGTTTTTTGTAAATGATACTAAGTTTTAAATCCCCCAGCCCCTAGATGTGAGGCAAGCACTGTTCTACTGACATGAGCCCTGGGCTTAATCTTGTTTTTCTCTCTCATCTTAATAAATAAATCACAGTGAATGGGTTTGAACCACGGGCACACATCCAAGTTCTTTACTCCGGCTTAACTGATGAAGACTTTCCTGTTCAGAAATATGGTTCTTTTGGATTTTCACTGGCTATTTATACCTGTTATTTGAGAGCTGGGAATGTCATTGCGGCATGTGGGTCGAAAGCAAAATGGAACTTCACAGCCTTGGAGTGTGTAGTGTCTTGGCCAGGCTGTTTTGTCTCCAGAAGGCATACGCCAACACTGGCAAGTGTAACACACACACACAGCCCAGAGAGCAGACAGCTATCTCAGCTGCTCTAATTTTTGGAGGCAGGTAAGGAAGAGAGGTGTGTGACTATGCAGGTATTAACAGGTCCTCTCCCCACTGTTTTGTCTTCCCTCTTCCATTGGGTGTGGGTAAATGGCTGATGAGTTCAAGGGCCACAAAGTCACAGGATGACAGGAATGAGTGTACCGGTCATGGACTGTGTCTCGGAGGGCTGGGTGAGGCTGGAACAGATACGAGAAAACACAGCACGGGCCTGGAGGGATGGCTCAGAGGTTAAGACCTAGTACTGCTCTTTCAAAGGACCCGAGTTTGGTTCCTAGCACCTTTGCTGGACAACTTACAACTGCTTGTAACTCTAGCTCCAAGGGATTGGAAACACTCTTTTGGCTTCTGCAGGCACCTGAACTATCTCTCTCTCTCTCTCTCTCTCTCTCTCTCTCTCTCTCTCTCT
>LOJH01002752.1:30370-41527 GCA_001685095.1 Ellobius talpinus
GGGTGCTGTAATGAACAGCCCCCAGCACACAATGCACCAAGTTCCTTGAAGCTATTCTTGTCACAATAAGTCTGCAGGGGGCAGCGGCATCTTCATCCTGACCCATTTCCTGGGGAGATGTTTTATCAACTTGAAGCTTGCTTCCCCTTTTCCCTTGATGGTCAAGGTCAAGAGATGGAAGCTGTGACTTGCACGTGCACAGCCAGGGGTTGGGCAGACAGCTGTCCAAACACGGAGCAGGAAACATATGGTGCAGATAGGTGCTTCGTGCCTGTGGCAGCCCCTGGTCCTGGAGACCCCAGTCCCACAGCCTTGGACTCATAACTCCCGGTCTTACATTCTGTCTTCAGTGTTAGCTCCTGAAATGAAATAGGACCTCAGTGAGCAAGATGCAGAACCATGCATAATGAGAGAAGGTGTTGACAAAGAAGAGGGTGGATAAAACATCAAAAGAATGAATGAAGGCCTTCTAGAAATAGCACCGTGCCGGCTTCTGAGAACATGGCAAATCTAGCTTCCCAGTCACAGGTCAGGCCACAGAGAGAGTCAAGAGCCTAGGAGCATCATGGAGACCATATGGTGTTTTTTAATACACCCGCTGCATGCTCAACTCTGGTGAAAGCTGCTTCCACAGGCACTAGTGTGATGGCCACTCCATCTGCTTGACATGCTGTGGTTTCAGGAGACCGGCATTCACTCAAAAAAAAACCCTTTCTCCTTCTGGGTTTAGTTCTGTGTCACCTAGAGATTTCTTGGGTCTCCCAGTCCCCACATTAGCCCCTTCTCAGTGCTAGGACTCGAGGCCATGACTTGAGAATAGCCTTCCTCACGTTGTGCAGCCATCCTAACAATGATCAACAACAACAACGAAAGCTGTTATGTCTGATATGATGTACACTTCATCAAATACCATCAATAAGTGGTCTGAGCCCATGCTGGAAGTAGGGTGGAAGATTTAGCTTATCAAAGGTTACAGGGGCAGATTCCCACTTTACCAAAGGGACTGTCACACTGCAGGCCATGTCCGTGACTATCCAGCTGCAGTTGTCACCCTGAAACAGCACCACACCCGTACGCCTGTGCTCTGGGAATACTTGTTCACACAGATGAGAGATCCAGGACAGGCATTGCAGGATGGTTTAGGATAGCAAAATCTTACCAAGAGACTAATGTCCCATCCATGTGCTGAAACAAAGAAGTCGTGTGTGTGTGTGTGTGTGTGTGTGTGTGTGTGTGTGTGTGTGTGTGTGNGTGTGTGTGTGTGTGTGTGTGTGTGTGTGTGTGTGTGTGTGTTGGGGGAATGGTGGTGATCCTGGGATTTGAACCCAGAGCTTCAGACATGCTAGGCAAACACTCTGCCTATGAGCTACGTCCCCATCCCTCTTCCACTGTTTCATGCATGTGTGTATGTTCACGGGTGCATGTGTACATGCGCATAGGGAGGCCCAAAGATGGTCTGATCATTTTTTTAGTCACTCTCGTCTTTATTTATCAAGGGGAGTCTCTTGATGAACCTGTAGCTCACTGCAGCTGGCCCCAACCCAGCTTGCCATGGGGTTCCCTGTCTCTGATTTCCTAGTGCTGGGATTATAGGTGCCTGCTATACCTACCTGGCTTTTTATGTGGATTCTGGAGAATCTGAACTCTGGTCCTCCCAATGGCACAGTAATTACTCTATTCATTGAGCCACACACTCAGCCCTTCCTTTTACTTTCAATTTTAAGGTAAGCTGTCCCTAGGTTCCCTAAGTTGGTCACTCCATAGTCTACTCGGGCCCTACAACATCTGGTCCTTCTGTCTCAGCCTCAGGAGCAGCTGAGATGACAGACAGGTCTAATGCCCTGACAGGCTCATTAGCACATGCCCTGACCATTAGCACACGCCCTGCTGAAGAGCCTGGGCTGCCCCCATGCTGCTCATAGAGGCTGGGCTTTGGGAACTGGTGGTCTTGGGAATTTACCTTAGTCTCGGGTACAGAAGAGAACCAGAGCCTGTACTCCCCATTTCTGGACTGCATGCGAAGCATCCAAAGAACAAGTGGTCTAAAAATTGAGGGTGCTGTGTTTCTAAGTAGGATCTCACAAAGAAGTCAGGGGAAGGTGGGATTGGAGTAAACACTAAAGGAAGCGATGGTGTGAGTTGCGGGGCCATCAGAAAAGAGCTCCCCAGACAGACGGGGTGCACAAAGGCCCTGGGATACAGGCTGTCTGGCCAACTCAACCAAAGCAGGACCAATGTAACTAGAACAGAGTGGCTGGGAAAGGGAAGGACAGCAACCCACCGACAGGCTTTCTTGGTGAAGGAGATGGGAGCTGCCAAGGCTTCTGAGCAGGTGAATGTGGCATGGCTGGCATTTGGGTGCCATCTGCTGTGGGGGTATTAGGGATGGGCTAGAAGCAAAGCTAATTCTGCCCCCCAACAGACAGACCAGCCAGAGGCCCCTGTGGCTAACCAGATGAGATGCATGAAGGCTGGGCTATGATGTAGCAGTGTTTGCCAGGCCTGGTGGCTTAGGTTTGTCATCCTAGCTCCTTGGAGGTTGAGGGAGGGTGACTCAGGCAAGAGGAACTTGGGCAATTTACCAAAAACCTATGGATATAGCTCATTGGTAGAAAGTTCTCCTGGTCCACAGGAGGCCCAAAATTCAATCTCGAACAACACACACATGCACACACAGGAGCGTGTACACATACACACACACACACACACACACACACACACACACACGACACCAATAGAAAACGAAAACTGCCTGAGTGAGGAGCACATTATTGATTGATGTGACAGAATTGGCTGGGCCAGAAGTTGGAAAAGAGGGAGATGTCGGAAAGAGATCCAGGATTTGGGCTGAGCCATCAAAGGGTGGATGGCCACTCCCGGGGAGGAGGAGAAACTGGAGGGAGGTAGGTCAAGGGTGTGAACTGACGCTGAATTCACAGCTTATCCCAGAAGACCAGCATCGGGAACAGAGCCAAGAAGCCAGGAAATGTTCAGGTAGTTTAGGGAGTGCCGCCCTGGAGATGCGTGTGGAAGGGGCAGATAGTGTCGGCTGCAGCAGGCAGGGCAGATGTGTGAAGAATCATGGAGACAACTGAGGCCCTGGGCCCAGATCTCAGGGGGTTGCTGGATAACAAACCAGGATGTTTGTTTGGTGTCTCAGTATAATCATCCGCGGGTCTGGGAAGTTGCTAAGGGGAGACTGTTTCCCTTCTGAGATAACTATGGTGGTCAATCTTGCTTATCGACTTGATAGGGTTTAGAATTGCTATGGATACATGGGCAGGTCTGTGAGGGAGCTTCAAGACTAGGTTAATTGAGGTGGGAGACTCACCTGAATATGGCTGATACCATCCTAAGGGCTCGGATACTGGGATGCTGGGATAGCAGAGTTGAGCATCAGAGTCCATCTCTTAGTGCTTCCCAACTATTGACACAATGTGACCAGCTGCCTCACGCTCCTGCAGCCACGCTTTCCCTCGATGATGGACTGTGTGCTGTCAAACCATGAGCCAGGATAAATCCTTCCTTCCTGAAGCTGCTTTTGTCAGAAATGTGTCACGGCCATGAGAGAGTGACTAATGGGACTCTGTGCGTGCTGAGATACACTGTGATAGTCTGGGCTTCCAGAAGAGAGGCTTTCAAAAAATGCTGGTGCCCAGGGCATGCCTCACAACTCTCACTTACATTTACTGTTTCTGCATATCACAAGACCACAGAACTCTCCAGTTCAACCAGACACTAGACGCTGGCCATAGATCTCTGAATTCAGAAAGGGAAACGCACAGAGAAATAAGTGTCTAAGCTATCACACTGTTGATGGTGAGAGCCTCATTTCTGTGTAATATTCTGAGAACAGAATCATCCATACCCAGGATTCTCACATGCTTGGCCATGAGGGTAGGGAAGAGCTGAATACTTAGAATGACCCTTGAGACACTGCAAGAGTAGAAAGACGCAGCCAGACTTGTCATCTTGTTCTGGGATGACAAGTGGTGGGAAGACCCCAGGTGTGTCCCTCTGTGTAAAGACAGCAGTGGAAGGATCAAATGTTCCAGGTCACGACTGCTGGAAGTCACCTCCTGCCTGCCTCAGTTTCCTGGGATTGTGGTGAGACATGGATGGAGGATGTATAGGATTCCTACAGCTGCTGCAACAGAGGATCCAGCTGTGGCCTGAATGTGAAGTGCCACCCCCTACAGGTTGATGTGTTCCAGCCCTTGTTCTCCAGGTGGTGACACTGTTTCTGAAGATTGTGGAATCTTTATGAAGAAGGGCTGAATGGAGGAAAAGAGACGCTAGTGGCAGGCTTTAGAGGTTAGATGACCTCCTGGTTTTGGTCCTTCTCTGTTTCCTGATCTTTTGTGATGTAAGTTATGTGCTCCTGCCCCCAAGAACTGGCTGGTTCTACGATGGCTTCCCTACTACGATGGACTGAAACTGACTGAAGCTATGAGCTGAAATAAACGTTCTCCTGGAACTTGCTTCTGTCAAGCGTTTGGTCACAGAGATACAGGAATAATCAGCTCAGATTCCAGACTGGGTGATTAAACCACAGAAAGCAAATGCTCATGGGCTGGGGGACAGGAGTCTACAGTTGGTGTGAGAGTCTGCTCTGCACACTCCCAGTTTTATGTGCTTTCCCAGTTCTGGGGGCTCCACACCTTGCAGACACACCACTCCAAGTGTGCCTTAGCCTCCATATGGCCTTTTCCAATATCTTGGTGTCTCCTCTGTGTTTTGGAGGAATGTATTCCATGCCTGCCATAAGCTAGGATGAATTCGTCATAATTTAACTCACTACATTGAACTCTACTTCCAAGGAAGAACATGCTTTGAGGTTATGAGAGGACATGAAATTGGAGGATGCTAATTAACGAAGTGGATCCAGGAAGAAGACCAAGATACCCTCCTAAGTTTTCAGTGGAGAGAGGGATGGAAAAGAAGGTGGGTAGATTAGATTACAGATGGGACAGGGAAAAGTCTGCATAGCTAACTGGTGGGAGCCTGAGGCTGGGAGGATGGCAGGCTAGAGACCACTAAGAACCCCCTTAGTCACCTGGCATCCTTGAACACCCAGATGAAATCCTCCCAGGCCCTCCAACTAGTCTCCTTGGTAACCCCAGATTACCAGAAAGTGGTGGAGGTCAATGGTTTTGCTGCAGCCACTCATCACCCACATGCTAGCTCTTGCCTTCTGCCTTTTCCTTGATCCCCAGACCATTCCTCCTAGGCCTGGCTCAGTCCAGCATCCCCTGGACAGAACCCCAGGCATGCTCCCTGATCTGAGAAGAGATTCAAACATCAAAGGCTATGAAATTTTACCCCGGAGCAGGAGAGCAGAGGCCCGGAACTGGCAGAGGAGACCCTGGGAAAGGCTAATGGCTCAGTGCCTTGGGCCTGAGAGTTAGGAGAAATGACAGTGATTGACAACCTGGGAGATGACCTCATCTCCGGAGGCAGCAGCTTCTGCACCTGCCAGTCGAAAGGGTGGGTTTAGGAGACTAGTCAAAGAAGGGGGGCTTCCAATGGAAACCATCAAAGCAAGGGGAGGCAGGAGGCAGGCATGGTACCCTTGTCTGTCTTCATGTCTTCATAAATGCTTTTCCCACCAAGCAATGTGTCACTTGCCATGTCTGCTTAGGTGGTTCTCAAGTCTAAAACCCTTCTTTAACTATAATAGCTTAAAGAATTCAAACAGAAAGAGAGCCTATTAGCATACTTTGTACACATGAACATTAAACCATGACGCAGTTTTCACAGCGCTCACACACTGGCTCTCTAGAGAATTTATTTTGATGCACTATCACCTGGCAATAGTGAACTAAGGACCCAACAGTCATCTACTCCCTAATGTACAGAGTCCATGGATGTCAGATTACACAGACAATGGGATTTCAGGCTATGGGGTCAATGAGGTTGACAAGCCACTGGGTGAGCCTGCTGGAATCCTAGGTCCTCTTGAGAAATGGAGGACAAAGAGGAGGAAGAGCTGGAAGGAGACTAATAATAACCAGAGACATGACCCCTGGAAGTGTCCTGACCACAAAGGGAGGAAGGAGCCAGGACACAAGATGTTTCAGAAGTCTCTAGAAGCTGCAGAAATTTCCTTTGCATGGTCAAGTGAAACCCAGGCACAGCCCAGAACCATATCGGTCAAACCTCTTAGCTACAAGAGACGAAATAAGTGCTGTAAGCCTCAGTGGACACAATCATGAGTTACAACAGGGGTACCCACTCCACCAATCTAACCAGCACATGCGGATAGACATGGATAGAGAACACAGCAGCTGGGCAGTGGGCAAAAGGACAGGGGATGACTCTGCTGGGTTGCTTAGTTGGTACAGATCTCTGAAACCCCATTGGAAAGTAGGGTGAACCTGGGAGACAGACGCCAGGCCCACCTGTCAGCACCACCTCACCTCACTCAACTCCGGGCCTCAGCTGGTGCTCTGTGTACCTGACCCTGCTCCTGCTGAAGGGTGTGACCTTCAGTTGGCTCTTGGCCTCTGAGGGAACTGGTCTGCCATTGGGAACATGAAGGGTGGGATGAATTCTATGACTGACATCATCTGAAACAGTCACAGAGTCCAGGAGTGGCAGCCAACTCGGTGCAATGAGAGCCACCTCGGCTATGTACCCACAGGGGCACAAAAGGTGAAGGGGTTTGGACGCCACGGGTGCTGCACACCCAAGGAGGACTCATTCAGAGCAGGCCTGAACCTCTGTGGAGGACCCCCCCGCCCAAACAGCAAAAACAAAACAAGGAAGCAGAGAAGTAGATTCTTAATGGTGTATTTATTTATTTTATGTGCATTCATGTTTTGCCTGTACAGACATCTGTGTGAAGGTGCCAGGCCCTCTGGACCTGGAGTTACAGATGGTTGTGAGCTGTCATGTGGGTGCTGGGAATTGAACCCAGGTCCTCTGGAAGAGCAGCCAGTGCTCTTAACCACTGAGCCGTCTCTCCAACCCAAGAAGTCAATTCTTGGTGCTGTCACCTCCTCATACCTGCTAAGCAGCAGAGCAGTGCCATGTGTGTGACCCTCAGGCAAAGGCAGGTAGAAGCCAGAGCTCCAAGGATGCTGCAGTGTCATGGTTTCGGTCCGTGCCTCAGCTCTATTAGAAGTAGCCCTGCCTTCTCAGGATTCCTGAACACAGATGTCTGACGCTCCTGCTTCGATATCCATCACCCAAGCTGGCAGGAAAGGCGTAAGCCTAGGGCTGGGGTGCAGTGCAGGGGTGAAGTGTGTGTTTAGTATATACAAGGCTTGAGTGTGATCTAATAACAATGGCAATTAAAAACAATAGCGGCAACAAGCAGCCAAAAGGGCTGGCAAGATGTGCCTGTAAAAACACTTTTCTAAATCTGACAACCTAGGTTTGAGTCCCCAGGACCCCCGTGGTGGAGGAGAACCGATTTTAGGCAGGCTTCACAGTGAATACCTTTAATCCCAGCACCTGGGAAGCAAGGGCAGGCAGATCTCTGTGAGTTCGAGGCCAGCCTGGTCTACATCATGAGTTCCAGGTCAGCTGGAGTTACACAGTGAGACACTGCATTCAAAGTAAGTAAGTAAATAAATAAATAAATAAGAACCTCCTCTCCTGCAGAGTGGAAAGTCTCCAGGCAGCTCACAGGCTCCAACTGAATCACATGACCACCTCTCCACCAATACTGAGGCCAGGAGGAAGCAGTGGTCAGAGTGCTTCTTTCTGAAGGGAAAAGGTAGAGGTAAGGCCCTTGCACCTCTGAGCACAGGTGTTGAGTGAGTTTTAAACCAACTAGTCATTTTTGGAAGACATCCTGAAAGCCACATAGTGAATGTGAGGTCAACGTCACTGTCAGCTCTCTCATTATAAACTTAGCTCTAAGCAAGCAGGGACAAAGACAAGCTTCTAAGCTGGGCATGGTGGCCCATGCTGTATTCTCAGCCACTCTGGAGGTGGAGGCCAAAGGATGAGGAATTCAAGGCCAGCTTCAATCATATACAACACTGAAGACCAGAGTGGACCAGCTCTTTGGCCTCTATTCTTATTTGTGAAAGCAAATGAATGGTGTCTCTGTCTCTTATGGTTTTTGTCAAGAACTGTGATTCTGCAGAGCCTCACTGATGCCCTGGTGAGGGTGGTGACAGGACCCGTGCCTATCAGGCTTTGGTGTCAGCACTGTGTGAGTCTGGAAAGACATACTTAATCTTTCCTGTACATTTCCTCCGGGCTTCACAATTATCTAAGTCAACAGCACAGCCCAGAAGGGTTGAACTGAAGGTCCCCTACTGGCATTAGCACATACGGAGGGAAGATCTCAGGGCCAAATATTTTTATTGGTAAGCCATTCTTCCACATTCTCTGTCAGGGAAAATTTGGCGAGATAAGAGTTTCCTAAGACACATTCTGATAGGTGGGTGAATTTTCCCAGAAGGTGGGGGGGCTGTGAAAGAGTCCACACGTCTTAAAGATAGGAGGTTAGCAGATAATATCCCAACACTGGAACACAATGGCTTAGACATAGAGCATGATTTTAAAGATGAGACTAGACCATAAGAGCTGGCTGAAAGAATTCAATGTTTTATCTTCTAAGGAAAGGGCTGGGAGCAGGGGAAGATAGGAAATAAGGAACCAGGGGATGCTAATAGGAGATCTCGAGTTTGAAGTTGGGAAGATGCTTTTTGGAGACCACAGAGGCAGAAGGTGGGTGAGATGCTTACAGGAGACCTCTTGGGAGAAGGAAGGGGAGCTGCAAGGGACCACTGAGGCAGAAGATTGCATCTGTGTTGAGGATGAGCTTCTGTAGTGGGTCACTGCCTTTACGGAGTGCGAAGGAGTGAGAGAGAGTTCAGAGATCGGAACAGTGGGCCACAGTCCAACATCTTAAAGGCACATGAAAGCTAAAACCCAGTACAGAAAAAGAGCCCCTGGGGGCTCAGCCTCCAATCCTGATGTTGGCAGAGGCGGTGGGGTAGTTAGTATTTTCTTCTTTAACACGTTACAAGTCGGCACAGGAAATGGCAGAGAAGTCTATGGATCACCTGAACACTTTCTCCCCAACTCCACACATTCTCACATTGAAAGAATACTCTTCAGAGGGTTTGTCCCCAGGGTTCCATGCTTGGCTCACGACCTCATTCCTAGGTACGTCCCAGCCTGTTCCCTGAGCTCAGAAGCCTGCCTGAGCACCCCACCTGTGTGTCCTGCAGGCACGAGGCTGACAAGTCTGATTGGGAGGCCCTCTCCCCCCTGCTTGCTCATCCTAGGCACTGGAACCTCAGCCGTCACATACCTGGCCTGGATCTGAAGACCTGCGTCCTCCATGCACTAATAGCCTTTCCCATTTAAACCCCCAGACCCTTGCCCCAGGCTGGGCAAAATCACCTCTGCTTGGCACACACAGGAGCAGCCATCAATGAGAGTGAGGGCGAGTAGGAGCGTGTTTATCTGCCTAGATGTCTGTTTTCCCAGCCAGACTGTGAACCTCCTGAGGGCCAATCGAAAGACTGATTCATCTTTTAATCCCCAATTCCCAGCAGCACCTGACAAATATTGGTTGGCTTATTGTTGTTGAGTGACTTATTGCAAAATGTCCCATGCTGGAGAGGCAGTGGGGGTGAGAGAGAGGCAAGGCAGGATTGACCACACGTAGCTCATGCTTGCTTATCAGTCTAGCTGAGACCTACACTAGAGGCCCCAAGAAAATGGGAGCCAGAGCCCTCCGGGACAAGGTAGACAATGGACGCATGAGCCTGTTCACTAACAAAGGGTACCCACATTCCAACAAGAGTTCAAAGGCGATAAATACATTGTAACAGGGCATCACAGGGGGAAGCTATTGCACACGTCACTCCCCTGGAAGGCCTCTCAGAGGAAGCGAGAGTTAAAGGACCACGAGAAGAGATACCAAAAGAACATTCCAGAAAGATGAAAGAGCAGGCAAGATGGCCCTGTTTCATGAGGGTGCCCTATTGCAAAACCAAACTGACTGTCGCTTACAGGGGTGAGGTGGTCCAGTGCAGTAAGATGTAAAGCTAGCTGCATGAGCAGGGCCAGGCTGAAAAGGACTGTGGGTAGGAGAGAATTGGAGTTCGGCTCCCAACCTGAAAGAGACCAATGGAGTGTTTTCAGCATGTCTCTGGAGAAAAGTTTGTGAAATAGAGCCGAAGTCCAGAATAAGGAGAAGGTTGCGGAGCTCTGATGGTTGGACACAGCAGAACATGGTGGAGCCTTGGCCTCAGAGCTGGCACGCAGGCCAAGTATACCCTCAAGGTGCAGGGCGTTGAGTGCGCGTGAAGTGTAGGGAGGCCTTGCAGTTTCAAAGCCTACCTACGGGTGGTGAGTGCAGAGCTTGAGTTTGGGTGAGAGGCAGGAACCTAGATGCGCTCAGCACATGAAGATCAGGGAGGGGGCAGACCTGGGAGGCATCAAGAGGCCAGGACGGAATCTCCGTGTACAAGGATGTGGAGTAAAGGGAGAGAAGAGAAGGACCAAAAGACGGGAGGCAGGGAAACTGAGGAAGAGGTACATAAAGTCATCACAGCACTCCTGAGTGAGGACTGACCCCCGGGAAGAGCAATGTGGTCATGACTGGTGTCCTGAGAAGCCTGGGTATGGTAGACAAGCGGCATATCCAGGGAGTGGCTAAAGGCCCACGGGAGGCCAACCTCTGTGACTCGTGAGACTGGACTGCCCCATGGCCATGAGGAAATGGCTTGAAGAAAGCAATAGGGCTTATGGGACATTGGGTAGTTTATGATTGGACAGAGTCCATGATGTGTGGCTATAGGTCAAGAAAGAGACTCAGCTGGGTGTGGTGGAGCACACCTTTAATCCCAGCACTTGGGAGGCAGAGGCAGGTGGATCTCTGGGAGTTCCAGGCCAGCCAGAGCTATACAGTGAGACCCTGTCTAGAAAACATTAAAAGACTGAGTCACTGAGTCCTCAGGAGAAGGATCCTCCCTTGGCAATGGAAAACAGAGGTCACCTCTCTCCTTGAAACGAAACAAAGTGAAAGTCAACAAGCATGTTCAGAAGGTAAAAGAACGGAGAGGATACCCATTCCCTATGCTGGGATGCCATGCTCAGACTTAACGCACAGGGAAGGGGCTTGGTCTTGTCCCAACTTAATGTGCCAAACTCTGTCGACTCCCCATGGGAGCCCTTACCTGT
>LOJH01002752.1:41578-55854 GCA_001685095.1 Ellobius talpinus
TGGGGGAGGCGAGAAGAGGGGTGGGGGGTAGAACTTTGATTGTAATGTAAAATGGAATCAAAAAATAAATTAATTAATTAAAAAAATGAATGGAGATGATGAGTTGCTGCAGCAGAGAAATTGAACGCTGGAGTTGGCTCCCTAAGTAGTGTTTCCCTCACGGGAATCTTGGCTACATGTATACACGCAGAAAATACTTTTTTTGGTGGGCATTTATCTGAGCACGCTCGGTTGGAGGTCATAGTTTAAGAAGGGAAGATGGTGAACACATTCCTGATCATGTTTCACTCAAGTCATGGAGTCTATTGTCAACAGGCTAAAAAAGGGAGACATATCTGGGTGGGTTTCACTTGTGTCACGGGCTAGAGAAATGGCTCAGTAAGTAAAAGTGGGTGCTGCTCTTGCAGAAGATCCCAGGTGGGTTCCCAGAACCCATATCAAAGCAGCCCACAACTGCCTGTAACTCCAGCTCCTGCGGGTCTCACGCCCTCTTCTGGCCTCTATGGACACTGCACTCATGTGCCCACAGAAATGCACATAACTGAAAATAATCAAAACAAAAAAAGATAGTGGGCAGGAACACTGACCATGCTCAGCTTCATTTTTCAAAAAATATTTTAGCTGGAACCAAAATAAAGGACATACATAGAATGTGTATTAATATAGGAGTTTGCCGAACCTAACTCCTGACATTGTTACTTGATGAAGTGTCCATCTATGCCAGGAAGACAGTGAATTAGATAATGGGAATTTGTCCACTTTGGGTACCGCTGGAAGTGCCACGCTCAGGAAAACATCACAAACTGGATCCTAACCCACGTGACTGATGGAAAGTATCGGTGAACTCAGAAACTGCCCAGTACTTTCCAAAGGCCAGGAATAGGCAGGATTGGGGTCAGAGCTACGGAGGCCTCTCTTTTTGATCTCAGAATATGTGTGAAGGGCAGGCATCAGGAGCTGAAACAGAGAGTCAGGGACTAGACAGGGACCTGTGGCATCCTGCTAGTGCAAGGGAGCAGGAAAATCCATGCGTGTCTGTGGCATCCTGCAAGTGCAAAGGAGCAGGAAAGTCCATGCGTGTCTGTGGCATCCTGCAAGTGCAAGGGAGCAGGAAAGTCCATGCGTGTCTGAAAGCTGCTGTCAAACAGAGGCCGCAGCACAGCAAAAACGCCAGGGCTTCCTGGTTCGTGTAGAATAAAGTCTCTGCTTGGGGCTGCTACACCCTGCTTGAGCTGGTTTCCGGGTCACTGTGACCTCTCCCACCCAGTCTTCCTGACTTCCTCAAGCTTATTGCACTTTCATCAGGGCCTGGACTCTTTGATCTGTTTCTAGAACATTCCACCTGAGGCTTTAGCTTTTCTCATTGTTCGCCTAGAATATTCTTCCCCCTGGATCTTCCATGGGGTCTGATTCTTATCTTCCAAGACTACATCCCAGGGGATTGTTCTCTGGGAAGTCTTCCCCAATGGACCCTCTTGTCCACTCTATTTACTCTCAGATAGTAGCTGCATGTCCCTTGGTTTGCTTTCCTGTGGGTCAGTCCTGTGACCATCCATTGTGACAATTAATTTTTATCAACTCAACCCAAACTCAAGGAACTTCAATTGAGGAAATGCTTTCGTCAGATTGGCCTGCGAGCGTGTCTGCGAGGCATCTTCTCCAATGATGATTGACATAGGAAGGCTCAGTGCTCTATGGGTGGTGTCATCCTTGGGCAGGTGGTCCTGGGTGATGGAAGAAGGCAGGCTGAGCAAGCCACCCAGAGCAAGCCTGTCAGCGGTAGTCCTCTGTGGTCTCTGCTTTAGTTCCTGCCTGGGGTTCCTGCCCTGACTTCCCTCCGTGGTGGACTGTGACCTGGAAACTGAAATGAACCCTTTCCTCCCCAAGTTGGTTTCGGTCAGTGCCTACATGGCAACAGAGAAGCAACATGCAATCAAAGGATAAATTAATGAATGAGTCAGAGAGAATATTTTTTGGCTGGTAGTGCGACCAGAAGAAGAGAGATAGAGATAAAAAGGATTAGTACCCAGACACACAAACACAGGTCTATTCGGGCCTCCATGGCACTCTGTCTGGGTAGACACACCCATGGGTGGAACTGAGAGAAGTCACGTTGGAGAGGAGGAGGTGGGTACTCGGGCACCTGCGTTTCATGTTTGCTTCTGGATTCTTCTGACCACAGGCTGCCTCCTGTTATCCACGTCATCCTGGCTTTAGGTCAGTCCAAGCTCCACTTCAGAAATGGCCTGGATTTCTACCCTGACCACATTGTCCGCTCCCTCATCAGCTCTGCCACCTCCTGCTGCCACATGCCTGGGGCTCCATTCCTCTAACGCCTCTGCCTCACCTGCCTCCGTAGTAAGGAGCTTTTCCTCCGAGACAAACTGCCACTGTCTTCATCAGATCAGTGTGCCTACTTGTGACCGTCTATCCCAATGGGACTTGTGGATGTTCTCTCCTGGAAGGGGTGGTTGGAGAGGTCATTGGACCCTCATCTGAGATTCCACCACAATCCACACCCCTCCCACCCAACCCCAGCCATTTGTATGCAATTCTACTCTAATGACATGTGGTCTCAGGAGGTGGTAGAAGAACAGAGTGTATTGCCTGGGGAGTACTAGGAAAGGGTCTCGATCTTCTCTACCATGGAGAAGCCATCATCCATGGTGGATGGAAACTTTCCAGTGTGGCTTCTTCAGGGTCCCTTATACTCTGTAAGTAAGCCCAACTGGTTCCATTAAAGGGTGGACTTCAATGGAATCATTCTTTGGTTTGTTGTTGGAAACTTAGGGGAAGGAGCTAGATGTTCCCCAGGAAGGGGATTTAGTGAAGCTCTTGTTCTTTGTTCTTTTGGTCTAACTCTGTATTCTACAAGGGAAGAGGGACCTAGACCTAACAGACCCTTTGCTCTTGGCTAAGAAGTTCAATGGATCCTGTTCTCCCCACTTTAAACATGCGGTATTGTTTAAGGTAGTTCAAGTTCACAGCAAAATTGAGAGGAAGGTCTGAGACTCCCTACAGATACCCAGCTGTGCCCCCAGCACCAGCCTCAGCCTGGGGTCTGGTTTTGGGATTGGGCAGGCATTGTGGGCATCCATCGCCAGGGGTCCAAAGTTCACACTGGAAATCACTCCTGGTGTAGGTGGCAATCTTCCATCTTTTCTCTGCCTCTTGTGGAGCCCAGACAGCCTCAGAGCAGAAGCAATGGGTGAAGCAGGAGGTTCAAAGCTTCAATGTCCCTTCCCACATCCTCACACAGAAGGCCTAGGCCTCCCAAAGGAGGCTGGGGCAGAAGCCCCACCTTCCTCCATCTCCTTCTCCTCCCTCTCCCTCCCCATCAAGTCCCATGAAAATATCAAACAAGAAAGTAAACCTCTTCCTGTTTTTCAGAAGCCAAACTTTAGTGAGTGGCCTTTGATCCACAGATGTAATTAGCATTAGAATTGGAAATTGAACGGATATTTGTCTAAAAGCATTAATTTAAATCCTGGCCCAGTTTCCCTCCCCCTTATCAGCACTATAATTCTAACAGTGCCCCTGGCAGAATCAGAAATCAGAGAAGAAGAATGAGCAAGCAGGTCCTTGCATACCCAAGAAAGCTGGGAAACCCCCTGGGAAAAATATTTTTTTTCAAACTGGCGCAAATGGAGGTATTGTTGATACACACACAAAACCCCACACAGCTCTCACCTCAAAGAGAGTAGGAGATAGTTCATTCTGGAGTCAAATATGAATGACCATGGCCCAGGAACACAGATTCGGGATACCTCACATACCATGTTCTGGTGTGGAAAGAGTGTCACAAAGTTTCTATAGTAACAGAAGAAAGTAATAAATCAGGACACTTTTCAACTCTATTAATGGAAACTGTGGTGGTTTGAATGAGAATGGCCCCTGTAGGTTCATATAGTTGAATACTTGGTCTCCAATTGGTGGAACTGTTTAGGAAGGATTAGTAGGTGTGGCCTTATGGGAGGAGGTGTCTCACTGGGGGTGAGCTTTAAGGTTTCAAAAGCCCATGCCAGGCCAGTCTGTCTCTGTGTCTCCTGCCTATAGAACAATATGCAAGCACTCAGCTACTGCTCCAGCACCATGCCTGCATGCCTGCCATGCACTCTGCCATGATGGACATGGACTAACCCTCTGAAACTATAAGCAAGCCCCAATTAAATGTTTCTTTTTATCCATTACCTTGCTCATGGTGTGTTGTCATAGCCATAGAACAGTAACTAAGACAGAAATATCTGATAGGCATAAGCTGTGTAACAGTTTCCTCCATGATTGAAACATTATATCCTTCAGGGAAGTTCCTAAAGACCGGAAGTACACAACTCAAAATAGCATCAGGAAGTCCCTGAAACCGACCAGATTCATCAGGCTTCTCCTTCCCAAAGAGTATATAAACATCAAAGACTGTTGAGAGTTACTTTCAGACAAGCCAAACTGCAAAGTATGCTCTTGAGACAAGACTTGGTATCTGGATAGAGCAGACATCAGATGAGCAGCCTAGAAGAAACTCAGACTAGCTGAGGTACTTGGAAGAAGCTCAGATCAACTGAGCCACCAGGAAGAGACACTAACCAACCTGTTGAGCTGCCTGCAGGCTGTGAACGGTGCTCCAAGTTTCCAGCTTTTGTGAGCCATTACCCATCCTGGAATTAGCTTTGGGGATGTAGCTGTCTTTGAGTCACTTCCACTTCTATGGGTAACCCCCACCCACTCCTGGAAATAACCCCAATAAAACTTATTGGTTTGCCAAGTTGGACTTTGATGCTATCTGTACTTTGATCTGTTTGGGGCTCACAATTTGGGGTGAGTGTGTAGACATCTGTGAGTGTGTTAGTCTCCCCAGGAAAAGTCTACTATAAAACAGCAGGTTTCAGAGTGAAACAGGGAGACCTGAGCTATAGGTTTCAGATGATATCTCATGACTCAGCCTTTGGGCCTGCTAAGTATATATTACAAAAATGTTTGGCTGAAGAGGTGGTTCAGCAATTGAGAGATATTTGTTGCTCTTCCAAAAGACCTATGTTCAATTTCCAGCATTCATGTAGGACAACTCACAACTGCCTCTAACTCAAGCCCCTGATGGCCACTTTTGGCCTCTGTGAGTGCCTACATACACATCACACCTTTACACATAGACACACATATATAAAAAGAAATATATTGATAACCAAAAAGATGCTAAATCAGACACTGAGGTGGGCAATGAATGGCTATTAAGGAGATAATTTTGGCTCCAGATCTGCACTATTCCACAACCCCAAATCTCTACTCAGTTGGTCAATCTTGTAGAATCTTTAACACGGATGAAATTTCTTTCCTGAGAACTTCAGTTTATACCACCCAAGGAAGAAAGTAGTCTTTGCATGCCATAGACCCCCAATTAGCCACCCAAATAGAAATGAACATTCCAACTGCCTTAGTCAGGGTTTCTATGGCTGTGAAGAGACACCATGACCATGGCAACTCTTATAAAGGAAAATGTTACATTGGAGTTGGCTTACAGTTCAGAAGTTTGGTCTATCACATGGCAGTGTGCAAACAGACATGGTGCTGGAGAGGTAGCTGAGAGTTCTACATCTTGATCCACAGGCAACAGGAAGTAAACTCTGTGCCACACTGGGCATAGCTTGAGCAAAGGAGACCTCAAAGCCCACCCCCACAGTGACACACTTCCTCCANGTTTCTATGGCTGTGAAGAGACACCATGACCATGGCAACTCTTATAAAGGAAAATGTTACATTGGAGTTGGCTTACAGTTCAGAAGTTTGGTCTATCACATGGCAGTGTGCAAACAGACATGGTGCTGGAGAGGTAGCTGAGAGTTCTACATCTTGATCCACAGGCAACAGGAAGTAAACTCTGTGCCACACTGGGCATAGCTTGAGCAAAGGAGACCTCAAAGCCCACCCCCACAGTGACACACTTCCTCCAACAAGGTCACACCTACTCCAACAAAAGTACACCTCCTAATAGTGTCACTCCCTGTGGGGACCATTTTCTTTCAAACCACCACACCAGTTTACCGTGTTTATTGACACATATTCTTACTTCTCAGTGAAGTCCCAAAATGTGAAGATATATAAAGACCCAATGAACAGAGACTGAAGGCTTGGTTCTCTGTTCCCCATTGTCGCTAATCTTCCCCTCAGCATCCTAGGAGATGCAAGTGCTTCCCAATCAGAGATGAAGAGCTAACCAAAAGCTAAGGGGGTGAAAGGTCCTTCACAATAAAGCAGAAAAGACTATTGAGATTGAATTCCCACCTGCTGTATTAGAACTCATATAACATGGTAGGTACATGCATCAGATTGTTTTAAAAAAATCTCACCTTCCCACCGCTGTGGAGGCTGAATGTCTGAGATCAAGATCTTGGGATTTGTCCCCTAGATTTTGGGTTTTGCCAGGACCATCTATTGATGTCATTTTTCAGTTTTGCTTTTTAATTTTTAAAAAGATCGTGTCTCGATTCATTTAGCCTCTGTGGTAATTTGAATGTACTTGACCCCCATAATCTCATAAGGAGTAGAACTATTAGGAGGTGTGACTTTGTTGGAGTAGATGTGGCCTTGTTGGAAGTGTTGTCACTGTGGGGGTGGGCTTTGAGGTTTCTTATGCTCAGGATACCGCCCAGTGTCCGAGTTGACTTCCTGTTGTCTGCAAAATGTAGTACTTTCAGCTACAGCACCATGCCTGCCCACACCCCGCCATGCTCATCATGATGATGATAATGGACTGAACCTCTGAACTGTAAGCAAGCCACCCCAATTAAATGTTTTTCTTATAAGAGTTGCCATGGTCATGGCATCTCTTCACAGCAATAGAAAACCTTAACTAAGATACCATCTGAACTTCAAGGAGTTGAGAACCAGCGGGTTCTTAGTAAAGCATTTATAAACCGCTACCTTCTTTCAATTTTTTTAAAATTTATTTCATCTGTACATATAATGTGTTTCAATCAAATCTACCTTCCAACCCCTTCTCAGTCTCCCTCCCAACTTCATGTGCTTTTCTGTTTTAAACACTGACTCCATTTAGTGACATTTGCATATGCATGGGTCTAGGGCCATCTGCTAGAACATGGGTAGACAGACTCTCGGTGTCCACATCTCTGGACAAAAACTCACTCTTCCCTCCCTGGAAGTCATCAATTGCCAATATCTCATTGGGTAGGGCTGGGGCTTCATGAGCTCCTCCCCCACCCATGCTGGGCTTTTGGCTGGCTTCATCTTGTGCAGGTCACGTGCCCCACGTGCTCTCACATCAGTGGTGAGTTCATTTGTGCAATAGCCCTGATGTCACGCCCTGCAAATTCTGTCTCACTGCATGCACCCACTCCCTCTGAAGGGCCAGCTTCTTGTCTCGACAGTGGGACAGCCTTCACCTCCTCCCTGACTCAGGAGGCCTGACTCATAAACTTGACCCTCATGGTTTCTAGCAAGAAACACAGTGCCTTCCCAGGTACCAATGAGCCACCAAGTAGGGTTACCATAACTACCTATATCACAGAGAGGTCCCTCTGTCCAAATACAGCAACCCCAGTGTTTGCTCATCGGTCCCCTTAAAGCCCCTGGCAGAGCTCAGAGCCAACGGCCCTCTCCTAGTCTCTCCAATGCCTCAGTGAGGGTGGCAGGACTAATGGCGTTTTAATGGTTAGTCTCTTGTTGGTATTCCCCGCCCCACTCCCTAGATAGCATGGTCCATCTTTCTTCATTTCCTAAGGAGGAAAGTGACTTCGGCAGAACAAAGGCAGAGCAACAGTGCCCAAGGCAGCCCTCAGAACTCTATCAGAGCCACCGTGGCAGCAATAATTACCAGTGCTGGAGGGGTACCATCTGTGACCAGGGCCCTGCTCCTTTCGCAGGATAAAGAAAACCAAAGCGCCATGGAAATTCCATGGAGAGGCCAGGGCTGGAGCCACGTAAGATAGTGTGGTTGCCCACAGTGTCCCTCCTAAACTGTCCTAGGAATCTAAACTCCAGGAGTAAAACAAAATTGTTCTGAGATTTGAGGGTAAGTGTGGGGAGGAAGACCAGTCAATAAAGAAATGGTGACCCGCAGAGAACCTTATTATCTAGTCATTGGTGTGACTGCTTTTCAGTCTCTATTGGATATGTGGGTGAACCCGTCATGGGAGAGCAAAACGCCCTCTTCCCCAGGATCAGGTCATTTCAGCTTCATGTCCAGCAGAGCCACAGTGGAAGCCAGTCCACTGTGACCTAAAGTTTTCTGAGAATTACGGCTTTGTTGGAAAAGGTGTGTCACTGGGGGTGTGTTTTGAGGTTTCCAAAACTGATGCTAGGTCCAGCCTTCCTCTCTCCACCTCTCTGCTTGTGGATCAGATGGAAGCTCTTAGCTGTTGCTCCAGCACCCTGCCTTCTGCCCTGCTCCTCACTATGATAGCCATGCTCTAGCCCCTTGAAACTGTAAGCAAGCCCCCGATTAAATGTTTTCTTTTATAAATTGCCCTGATCATGGGAAACACAGGAGTGTCTCCCCCTGCTGGCTCCCTGGCCATCTGGTCTACTAAGGCTACTCTGATAGGGGAATGGCTCTGATGCCTGCCTTGCAACCCCTCTCTCAATCTTCCTCTAGCTTGTGAGCCATAGCTAGAGACCGGCCTGTCTCTTTTCTTTTCCCTGACCTCATTTAGACCATCGCTTTCTATGACTTATGGGAAGGAGTCCCACCCACTTGGAGGACTCTTTCCATTCTGTCCTGTTGGAGACTGAAACCTGTGCTTGGTGGGCTGGACAGAATGCAGAGGGTTGGGGTGAAAGGTTAGAATGGCATCGAGAACATGTGAGATGTGTCTCCCAGCAGAGTGTCAATATCCTGACCCTTCTGGCTCCTCTGCTTGAGGAAAATACCTGTGACCTCACACATTTGTTAAAGAGGGCACAGCCAGCAACCAGCACAGGAAACTGGCTTCCGGTCAGATGCCGCAGCCTATCCCAAAGACAGGACCAGGAAAAGTCCCTTGCCTGGAAAGCCGCATCCTTATAGAGAGCGCTCTGGATGATGGTACCCTGCACACTAGTGTAGGATCTTACACAGTAGCCACCATGCTGAGCTCCTTCTCTGAGGCCACCAATGCCTCTGACATGCAGATCTATGACCTACCATCATGAAAAATGTAGTCATTTACTAGTAAGCGAAGAATAACCAAACCACGGTCCTTGTGACAAGGACAAGGGGAGAAGAGGAGTAAGGCAGTACATAGATCAAAGGGCCCTTCATCTGCAGCAGGGAGGCCACCTCAGCCAACCTCGGAACCCGCCAGTGGGCAGGAAGGTACCTTGAAGGGCAACTCCCCTCCATGAAGGATGGCAAACTCGATGCCCTGCTGGGTGTTGAGTCTGCCTGTGGTGAGGATTTGAATGGCAGGGTCCCCACGCACGGGCAGGGCTCAGAAGCGGGACTCCCACAGGTGCTCTTGTAGAAACAAAGGTGGAGACGCTGCAGCCTGAGTCCCACCCAGGAGCCACCAGCTGGGGTCAGCCACGGGAGGCTGGCTTCTCTCCTCTCTGCCCACTCAGCAAGTCTGCCTAGGTGTTCTGCGGTAAAAATAGCCCATGCCTGCTGAGAGTTGTGTAAGGCTGGCAGACTGTATTCCACACAAGCTCAGTACTGGGGTGGGGGAAGCCCCCTCTCCATTGTCAAAAGGAAATGGTTTGTAGGGCTTTGATTTTTTTTCTTAATAAAAAAAAGCAGTAGCTACTTTCAAAGTCAGGAGAAGCATTTTTTTTCTTTTTTTTAATACAAAGAAAGAAATAGCAACAGTGGGGTGCTACTTCACTCTGTCTGTGCCCTTTAAAATTCCAGCTTTGGAAACACTATTTTCTTCTTCCTTTTCTGGCTCCAGTCTCTGAATAACACCCACCATGCGGCACATCTCTGGGAGGATTAATTTAATTTATTAAATTATTATTAAATTATTAATTAAATTAATCACTTGTCCCTTGGGATGTGGAAAGTGGGGGATTCCTCTGCCTATGGTCTCCCACCCATGCTGCACCCCATTACCGCCTCAAGAGCAACTGATGACCCCGCAATCAAAGTCAACCAAACCCTGGCCAGAACAGATGGGAACTGGTTAGGTCAGTATGCCTGCCCCCCTCAAGTCCCATAATGCAAGGATACATATGGGGTGACCCCAGAGCTATAGCAGCTGTGGGCAGGTCAAAGTTGCTAAACAATAGAATGTCTTGTACCTTACAACCCACCCTCACCTGGACCCTGTGCTTCTGCAAGACACCTCATCTTTGCCCCCACACGCTTCAGGCTTCCCACTTCTACAATGTTCATTTTGTGGAAAGTGATGGGTGGGGTGAGAGGCAGAGTCACACTCGTTCTGTAAATTGCTTTGTTTGCAGTAGAGGCTAAAGTCTACAGGGCTTTCAAGATTAAGTTCTAGAAACAGGACCAGCAGAAGCATGACGATCCTGTACCCCTAAAGCCTGCTCTTGACTGTGTACCCCTCAAATTGGGGAATTAAAGAACCGGGCCACATTGGATGACTCACCTCAAGGGTATTTCCTAACAGAGAGACTAAGATTCCTTGCTAATGAACCCATTTTATGTGGGTGAAAGTCACACTGTACTGTAGACCTTTTTAGAGCTTTCGACAGTGGTTGTGCTGGGTGAGTCCACTGACCTCCCTGGCCACGCGTTTCTCTTCTGAATTCCAAGGAAAGATGCTGTTGGTGGGTCTGACCAGAGGCACTGGAAGGGGAGATGCCTCTAGGGAGAGGCATCTTAGAGCCAGGGATCTGAGGGAGAGCCAGGCCACACGCACACGCACACACGCGAGCACACACACACAAATATGCACATGCAAAAGCAATTTGGGAAAGAAAAGAGTTCATTTGGCCTACTCTGCCATGTCACACTCTATCACTGAGCAATTCAGGGCAGGAACTCAAGGCTTTTTACTGGCTTACTTTCTATACAGACAAGGAACACTTGCCTATGGGCAGTATAGCCCACTGTGGCTGGGCCCTTCCCTATCAATTCACAATCAAGAATGCCCGAAGGGCATGTCTACAGGCCAATTTGCTGAAGGCAATTCTTCAATGGGGGTTCTCTCTTCCCAGGTGACTGTAGGTTGTATCCAGTTGACAATAAAAACTAACTAGGACAGCTACAGCCACCAAACAACCCAGGGGTTGTGCTGTGAGCCATTTTCTGAGAACTGAAAGCAGAGCCTCAAAGAGCTGCTTGCGCCCCATGCTGACCGCTATGTGTTGACCGTGATTTGAAGAAAAGAAAAAAGAAAAGTAAAAGCACTAGAGGAATCTATTGACTGGTGAAGGGTGAATAGAATGTAGGAGGCTCATGCATGCTGCTGAATGCCTTCACACACATGCGCATGTGCACATGCACACACAGGCACACACAGGCACGTGCGCGCACACACAAACACACACACACACACACCATCATTTCACCACCCTCTCATCTACTCTCTGTCTCTTTTTGTCAAAACTGTTGTGCTCTGCGTGGTCACTGTCCTGTTGGCTGCAGGACCCATGAGGGTAACTGAACCCACACAAGAGTGTGTTTCCCTGAGGCTGCTGAGGAGGATGCTCCTAGGTCCTGGTCCCATGTTCATGGCCTGGCTTGTTGACTCTGCTGTCATGGTTTTTATCCTCTGGATCAGTACAGTATAAAAATTTTATTTCAGAAAATTTGAATTTTCTGTTTGGTTGTTGTTGTTGTTGTTGAGACAGGGTTTCTCTGTGTAGCCCTGGCTGTCCTGGAACTCGTTCTGTAGACCAGGCTGGCCTCAAACTCATAGAGATCTGCCTGCCTCTGCCTTCTGAGTGCTGGGATTAAAGACACATGCCACCAGTACCCTGAAAGACTTTGAATTTTCTAATTATTTCTTTTCCCCAACAGAAATCACAAATGCTTCCTCAGAGGTCTTCCTGTATCAGCAGTTCTTATCCTGTGGGTCGTGACCCCTTTAGGGGAGTCAAACAACCCTTTCAAAGGGGTAGTCTAAGACCATGGGAAAACACAGATATTTACATTATGGTTCATAATAGTAGCAGATTACAGTTATAAAGTAGTAAAGAAAATAATTTATAGTAGGGGAAGGGGTCACCACAAGGTGAGGAGCTGTATTAAAGTGTCCCAGCACTGGGAAGGTTGAGAACCACCTCTCTAGGCAATGTTTTCATCTCTTTCCAGTTCACTGACAGAACTCCTATAAACTCTCTCAAGAACCCAGGAAGGCACACTTTCTTTTCTTAATAAGAGCTGTTATTTTTATTTTATTCATGTGTGCACGCACATGTCTGTGTTTGTCTATGCACACAAGTATGCAGGTGCACAAGAAAGCCAGAAGAACATCAGATCCCTTGGAGCTGGAGTCATAGGCAACAGTGAGCTGCCCAGAATGAATGCTGCCATTCAAATACTGGTACATAAGCACCTAGAGTATGGACTCACCAAGCTACCTCTCCAGCCCCGAGATGTGCACTCTCCTTAATCTCCTTGTGGTAGTTTTGTATTGAAGATAGACTGAATCACACAGGACTCTCTTTACAGAGATGCAGAATTATGTAGCCATATACACATGGCTCTCTAGTGACATTTTTATAACTATCTACATGACTTTCTATACATCGTCTAGCTAGGTAGGGTCACAACCATCCAGCATATGTATGCAATCTACCTACCAGTTTACATAACTAGTATTGAGCTATCTACATATCTATTTAAATTTTTATTAATCCATTTTATCTTTATCTATAACCTACATCTTTACATCCATCACCTACCTATCATTTGTCATCTATTACGTATCTATCATCTATGTCTATGTATCATATATCTGTCCTCTATGTCTACCACCTATCTATTGATTATCAATCTATCTATATCTATATATCTATCATTTATGTCTATACTATATGTTGCTTAACTCTCCATTTATCTATAATCATTATCCTATCTATACATTTATCTATCAATCTTTTTTCTTCTATTATGTATCTATATTTGTATCTTTCTTCTATTATGTATCTATCTATCATGTATTATCTTTCACCTATTTATCTTGCTATACATCTATCATCTTCCATGCATCTGTCTGTCATCTACCTATCCTCAACCATCAACCTGTTTGCCCTTCTTTACCCTCCCCTAGAAATGTGCCTACCCTCCTCAGTCTTCCAGCTCTTGGGAAGAGCAAATGTGTGTATCTCTACCTCCGTCTTGATAGCTCTAGTGTTCACATGTTATCAGCCTCTGTCTCCACCTCTGTCTTATCATTGGCAAAATCAAAATCAAGAGTGACCCCCTCATCAGCAAGCTAGGAAAATGAAGTGAGATTGAATATATATGTGTATATATACATATATGTATGACATCTATGCAAAGCGCTGCACCAGTGTAAATGTTCATTCATAACACATCTTACTGTTATCTTTCTTTCTGTTTCCTCTGTGGGGATGAAATGTGACCAGCTAGGTTTGGCTCCTACCACCATGCCTTCCCCACCATGATGGGTTCCATCCCTCTGGAACCCCAAGCTAAAATAAATGCTTTCTTCCTTAAGTGTTTTTGGTGATTTTTTCTATAGCTATAGAAAAGGTCTAGAGTTCATGACCAAGCTGAAAGGAATGGGCAGCCCAACTTCCAGATTACAAGTTTGAAACTGCATCCATGACTAAGAGAGGAAACGAAAGACTACAAGTGAGGCAGGACTTTCTTTCTTAGACCAATGGTTGTTGGCTCATGGGTTGAGAAGGGACTCCTGAGTTGCCACTCCTATGGCAGGAGTTATTGGCAGTTGATGGTTGTTGATGGAAAGAGAGCCAGTCCCCTTTGGGGACGTGACTGCTGACAAGTTGCCCATATACTGGGGATGTTCACACACCCATGCGTATGATCAGCACTTGCTGGACTCAGGGTTATAAACAACAATTTAAAAAGAGATGTCATAAAGTTGGGAGGGAGATGGGGTAAAGGCTCCATGGGGAGGGAAGTACCGGTGGATGGATATGATAAATTTACATTATATAGTTGTACAAACTTTTCAAAGAATACAAATATCATTAAAAAAGAAATGGGTGAAATGAGGTGGTGCACACCTTCAATCCCAGTACTTGGGAGGCAGAGGCAGATGAATCTCTGTGAGTTCAAGGCCAGCCTGGTCTACATATCAAGTTCCAGGACATCCAGGGTGATATATAGAGACCCTATCTTAGAGAGAGAGAGAGAAAGAGAGAGAGAGAGAGAGAGAGAGAGAGAGAGAGAG